>CAUYRB010023550.1:0-39976 GCA_963574695.1 Propithecus perrieri | reverse complement strand
AAGACCCAGTCTCTATAAAAAGTAGAAAAATTAGCCAAGTGTGGTAGCACGTGCTTGTAGTCCCAGCTACTCAGGAGGCTGGGGCAGGAGGATCGCTTGAGCCTAGGAGTTTGAGGTTGCTGTGAGCTAGGATGATGCCACAGCACTCTACCCCAGGCAACATAGTGAGACTCTGTCTCAAAAAAAAAAAAAATTCTTGGTGCAGCAAAAAAAAAAGTGCTTTATTAAAATTTACACAATATACACTACAACAAAAAAGGGACAATGAATGAATAACATAACACTCAAATACCAAGAAATAAAATGTCATCATCTTTAATGTTATAGTAATTTTAATTAAATGTAATGAAAAAGGGAATAGATATCTTAATGGCAATACTTTTCAGATCTAAGAAACTAAAGTGGGAAAATCACCCAAGTTCTAGTCCTAGGTGCATTATGGTGGAGTTCTTTGGCAAGTCATTTAATCTCTCAGATTCCCCACCTGTAAAATGGCAACCAGTCCATCTGCCTTGCCTGTCATGAGACTGTAGAGACTGTTATGAGATAAATGATCTAACATATGTGAAAAGTAATTTATAAGCTCAAAAACATTAATCAAATATAAGATACTAATCAGATATAAGATATTGTTAAACTGCCCGCAGGTCAACAGGCAACGCAAAACATGTGTACCTAGGTTTTCTGCATTCACGTGATGAAAGCTCTTTGGCCACATAAACACACAATAGTACCACTACCATTAACAACATTAAAAATGAAGAATGATAATGTGATATATGATTTATAGATTTTCTACAGAATTGTTCACGCTCTGTATTCACTTTCATTATTTTGAAAACCAATAAAACTAAAGTGTGTTCTATGAGGGATCTAAGGAGACAACTTTCAGCAAAAGTTCCACACCTGAATTTTAAACTAACAAATGACAGGATAATTAATTACACCTTACAGATAAAACAGAATATGGCAACTTCTCTTATTGCAGACCATGATGATGACACCATGAAAACTGAGCATAGCAACTGATCTAGTCAGTGGCTATTACATTCTGCAAAAGGGAGCCTTACAGAGTGAATTAAATACATTAACCAGTGCTGGACAATCTGGAAGATATAAGTCAAAATATTTAATTAAAAATGTAAATGTAAGGAAATAAATTATTTTGGGGGAATTTGTTCTATATCCATAAACTACTGTTTTACTGTTTTCAACATCACAATTTTGTGAAATTCCTAGCACTATGGAAAACACAAACAACAAAAACACAATACTGTCCTCACTTTCCAATAAAAACAACCACAGTATTTTTGGAGTTCTGCCAGGATTGAAGTTAATACCTAACGAGAAGGTATAAAAACACCAGAAAACTCCTAAAACTCCACTTGATTCCTCAGTAAGCAAAATTGTGTTTATCGCAAAGGGCCATCTTGCCCCAAATGTAAAACCTTATATTGTGATAAGAAATATTTTCTTAAAAACATATTCAACCTTTCACAGAAAACTTCAGAATAAAATAATAGCTCAATTTTATTACTTTTAGAAGTATTTGAAAACTATAAAAACACATTTGCCAATCATAAAATAATGTGGCTGGATTATAAATCCTCCAAAGAACCTTTGAATTCTAAAATATTATAATGATTTTAACATATATTGATGCTCTTTGACTTATGATGGGGTTACACCCTAGCAAACCTATCATAAGTTGAAAATACTGCAAGTCAAAATGCATTCAATACCCCAATAAACCCATTATAAAATTGAAAAATCTTAAGTCAAACCATTATATGCTGGTGACTATCTATAAAGAAAACCAATCTGTATCATTAGTTCTTATAAAAATTTTCACTATCAAAATCGATTTCACAAATTAAATCTAATGTCATTTAGAATGCTAATTTGAATTCCAAAGACCATTTACAATACAGTATAACAATATTTTTGAGATAATTTTTCCTAACTACAACTGCTAAATACTGCTTTGTATAAGTGTATTTTTTATTAATTGGCAAAATCTGTATATAACTCTGAGATTTGGGAGTAAAAGTTCTGATATTATCTAGTTCTACTTATCAATTAATAGCAATAAAGAAGGAATACCTCCAAGCTAATGTGTTTTACTAATGCCTTGTAACAGTCAGTCTTTCAGATGAGTCAAATGAAAAACTGCCAACCAGCTGGTTAATTTATTTGGCACAAGTGTTCACTATTTATTTTTCAGCTATTTGTACCTTTTCTTCCCCAATACAGCTTGTTGCAGAAATTGTATTCTTCTACTTTGAGGAATAAACCTTGTTCTAAGGCCATTCATTTCTGATTTACACAGTATATGTTATACCGCTACCCAGCTGTTTATTCCTAAAATAAATGTTTAATGGCTACTCATAATAATTGCAAAAATCAGACTACCCAAAAAGTGTTCTACAAAATAGCAAAATTAAAAATTAAAATCAATTTTGAATTGGTACAATATATTGATAGATATATTTCCCTATTTGTTACCAACTTAAAATGTTCACACATACCTTAGAATATAGTTGAAATATCAACCTTTTGTCACATTTACTCGAGAAGAAAATTTCATGAGGTAGTGTACAGTAGGCACTGTTGGATGCTTACTCAACAAACATTATCTTCCTTCCTCCTTGCTACAAGAGCCCCAATTTTGTTCCAATATCAGACAGAAGGCACTCGTCCCTAGGGAATGGATCATGACTGATCAATACTAATTACAGTAATTTTACTTCCCTTTTCTGGTGATTGATTAAGGGGTGAGCATGTTATCCAGTTTTAGCCAATGAGATAAGGAAGAGTCTGCTGTGAGCTCTTGGTGAAAACTTTCCAATATAATTTAAAAAGTATTAACATGTTAGAAAACACTCTTTCCCCCCATTTTTTTCATGTTTAGAGATTTTCTGTTATATGGGAACCTATCTGGAATTATGGCAACCATCTTGCAACCCTGGATGGAAAGCTAAAAGAAACGTGGAGCAGCTGCCCCAGTGCTCTGATGTGCTTAAGCAGCACAATTACAAATCTTCTAACTACCCACCCACCCATCTATTTGTTTAAATCACTTTCAGTTGAGCATTGTGACTTCAGCCTAAAATAAACTTATTTGTACACAGTGATGAGTAGCTTCCTCTAAATTGTAAAAGTTACAGATGATTTTACATTTCTTTTTTTCATTCCTTTCCTCTTGTTAGTATTATTCCACTGGTATTATTGCTCAAGAAGCTCACGTTGCTTGTACAATTTTTAAGTTAAAATTTTAGATTTCAAAATAAATAAGTAGAATTTAGATTCCTGTTATGAAAAAAATCTTTATTTTTGGTATGAATTCACTAGAGAGTTGGTTCATTTGAATCTACCCAGAAAATTTTCATCCTACTTTAACATGATGCAAGAAAATGTAAAACAATGTTCAATAATATGCAAAAATAGAGCAGAAAATGTACAAGTTATTGTCAACATTTTAGAAAGATAAAATCTCTTCTCATTAAAGAAACTACATGATGTTATACAATTAACAAACAATAATCTTTTACCTAAAAATAATTTGAGTTTGTGTGACTTAAGTGTGAATTGATGTATCATGTCTTTAATCACCTGTTGAATATTTAAAACTAGAAATAGCTACTTTTATTCTCCCATATAAACTACAAAAATATTCCACAGCAAGATACAGGAACTCTCATACACTGTTGGTGGGAATGTAAATTAGTACAGCCATTATGGAAAATAATAGGAAGATTCCTCAAAAAATTAAAAATAGATCTTTCCTATGATCCAGCAATCCCACTACTTGGCATATATCCAAAGGAAATGAAATTGGTATGTTGAAGAGACATTTACACTCTCATGTTTACTGCAGCACTATTCACAATTGCCAAGATATGGAATAAACCTAAATGCCCATCAGTGGATGAATGGACAAAGAAAATGTGGTATATATACACAATGGAATACTATTCAGCCATAAAAAAAGATGAATTCCTATAATGTGTGGTAACATGGATGAGGCTGGAGGACTTGTTAAGTGTAATAAGCCATGCATAGAAAGACAAATACTGCAGGATCTCACTCATATGTGGAATCTAAAAACTTGATCTCATAGACTTTCAGAGTAGAACAGTGGTTACCATACACTGGAGACCAATACGCAGGGAAGGGGGAGATAGAAAGAGGATGGACAACCAGTATGTTACAGTTAGATAGGAGGAACACATTCTGGTACTCTATTGCACAGCAGGGTGACTACAACTAACAGTTATGTATATTTCAAATAGTTAGAAGAGTTTGAATGTTCTCATAACAAAGAAATGATAAATGTTTAAGGTGATGAATATGCTAATTAGCCTGATTTGCTCATTCCACAATGTATACATGTATGGAAAAATCAAATTATACCCTATAAACATGTACAATTATTATGTATCAATAAAAAAAATCCCATGGTGTATAAACTACAGTAACAACAACTAAAGAATATTGGATTCACTGAGGAGGGCAAGGCAGGAGGATCACTTAAGCCGAGTTTGTAACCAGCCTGGGCAACACAGAGAAACCCCATATCAAACAAAAAAATCAGATTCATCCCGTATCTTCCTAACACTGGGAATTAGGCACTTTAATTTCCCATTACAGATATGACTACTTTATAATACTATATAGTATTGTAGTAAATTAAAGAAATAAATGCACTTCCTTAGGTACTAGTCTTTACAAAGAAAATACAACTCACTTGGTGGGATTGCTCCCTCAAAATGCAGGCATGTTTTTACCTGATGACTGAAATACAACAGGATACAATGGAAATACTACAGGTTTTTGACTTGGATAAACATGAGTTAAAATTCTGGCTCTGCTATCTCTGGCTATCTATGAGCTTCCAGTTATTTGGCAATTAGATATACCTACAATTCATGCACATGACTGTTATACAGAATAAATGAAATTAATATGTAAAGCAACAAGTTACAGCAGTTGTCACAAAGATAATATCCAATAAATGCTAGTCCTTTTTTATTTCTCCTCCATAAGTCAATTGTGTTATCACAAAAATTCATTTCCGTGAAAAGTAATATTTGTATAGCAAAAATATTTCTAGATCCAAACCAGTAATTAGCCCATTTATTTTAAGCAGCACTCACGATAACGAAGCTCTGATAAAACAATCTAGATAGTTCTTTAGTTTGTGATAATTGATTTTATCCTATGCTAACAGACTAATTACTATTTGTATTTTAGTATTTAGCCTAACTTTGCACTAACACAAAGTATTCAATTTAAAACCTTAATGAACACTTCAAAATATTTTTGAAAATAAGTTAACAGCAATCAAAAATAACAATCCTATATGTTTACATTAAAATACAGTATTATTGACTTGCCATGTGCTTTCAGGTATTTTCCAAGCAATAGTGATGGGTGTGCATTGCTCCATTCACATTCTTGCCCAGTACTTGCAATCAAAGATAAAAAAATCAGAAGGCTACTGATATGGCTATGATATTGTTTATGGCTAAGAAGTATGTATTTCAGTCTTCTTTGATGTTAAATAACCAAGTGGCATATGTGCAAATCAAACCATAGATTTTGGCCTAATGAACACCAACTCTATAAATAAGCTAAGTTATCTGATCAATAATGGAAGACAAGTCATTTATTTCAGCCTTGATATCATTATAAAGTCATCTTTACATAATATTAATATTTGGGGAATTTACAAAAATATTTAAAATAATATCCCATATATATAGTGCACCAAGGATTCAAGTCTGACTTCCATTTATTTGCTTGACACAACTAAATACAGTAGGCTCTTGGTGTGAATGACCATTAAACGGTAGGACTTTTAAGAATGTGTCATTCAGCCAGATTGTGGATTTGAATTGCATATGCTGAGAGAGTAGTGTGCAAGAATAATATATTTAGCAAATGAGAGACTAAATGACTGATTAGCATTAGTGTATAATAACAAAGTCCTTATAATAAATTCCTTTCTGGAACAAAAAGGCTCATGAAGTGAGCCTAAGGATAAGCAGAAAACACAATTAACCTGAGGCATAAGACTAAGGACAGAAAAAATATGACTCTCAATAGAAAACAGATTCTTAAAAAAAAAGATGGCCAGGGAAAGGAAAGCATAAATTCTTCCTTTTTGCCAAAGACATGATTCTTCAGGTAGAAAATCCCAAGGAATCCACAAAAAAATTTCCAGAACTAAGTTAGTTCAGCAAGATTTCAGGACACATCCAAGATCAACACATAAAAAGCAAGTGCATTTCTAGCTATTAACAATCAACATGTAAAACCAAAATTGAAAAGACAATATCATTTATAATTGCTCCAAAAAATTAAATACTTAGGTACACAATTAACAAAATATGTACAGAATCAATAATGCTGAAAATTATAAAATTCTTTTGAAGGAAATCAAAGACAAGCTCCATGAATGGAGAGACATACCATGTTCATAGATTGGAAGACTCAAAATAGTAAAGATGTCAATTCTCCCCCAAATTGACCTATACCTTTAATGCAATTCCTACCAAAATCCTAGCAATATTTTCTTTTTAGAAATAGACAAGCTTACTAAAACATTTATATGGAAAGGCACGGACTCAAATAGTTAAAACAATCTTGACAAAAAAATAAATTGGGAGGAATCATTCTACCTGATATTAAGGCCTATTTTACAGCTGCAGTAATAAAGACAATGTGATATTAGTGGAGAAAAAGACATACAGGTCAATGGAACAGAATAAAGAACACAGAAATAGACCCACCCAAGTACAGCCAACTGATGTTTGACAAAGGTGCAAAAGTAATTCAATGGAGGAAGAATAGGCTTTTGAACAAATGGTGCTGGAGTGACTAGATATCCTTAGATCAAAAAAAAAAGAACATTGACCTAAATATACAGCATAAAACTATAAAACTTTCTTTACAAAAATAGAAATTTTATGGTATCTGTAGCTAGGTGACGAGTTTTCAGACTTCACATCAAAAGCATAATCTACAAAAGAAAAATCTGGACCTCATCAAAATTAAAAATATTTGCTCTGCAAAATATCCTGTTAAAGAAGATGAAAAGACAAGCTACAGACTGGGGAAAATATTTTCAAACTACATATCTAACAAAGAACACCTATCTAGAATAGATAAAGAACTCTGAAAACACAACAATAAAAAACAATTCAATTATAAAACAGGACATGAACAGACACTTGACCAAAAATGATATCTGGATGGCAAATAAGCACATGAAAAGATATTCAAAATCAGCATCGGGAAAATGTAAATAAAAGTTGCAATGAGATATCACTATATATCTATCAGAATGACTAAAATAAGAAAGTGACACCACCAAATTCAGGTAAAGATGTGGAGAAACTGGATTACTCACGCATTTATTACAAGAATGTAAAATGCTACAGCTCCTCCAGAACAGTATGGCAGTCTCTTTTATTATAAAACTAAACATGCAATTACTATATGACCTAGCAATTGTACACTTGGGTATTTTTCACAGAAAAATGAAAACTTTTGTCCCAGAGAAATGTTTATATAAAAACCTGTACACAAAATTACATAGCAGCTTTATTTGTAATAACCAAAAACTAGAAACAGTTAAGGTATTTTTCAATGAGTGAATGATTAAACAAACTGTGGTATATCCATACCATGGAATATAACTCAGCAATGAAAAATGAACAAACTATCAATCTACACAACAACCTGGATGAATCTCCAGGAAATTCTGCTGAGTGAAAAAAACCAATGCCAAAACATTACATATTATACAGTTCCATTTATATAATATTCTCAAAATGACAAGATTATAGAGCTGGAAAACAGAATAGTGGTTGTCAGGAGTTAGGGATGGTGGGGGGTTGGGTAAGGAGGAAATGAGGTGTACGTACAAAAAGGCAATAGGAAGGATCCTTGTGGTGATAGAATTGTTCATAACTTGATTGTGATGGTGGATACAAGAACCAACATGTGATAAAACTGTATGGAACTTAACATACACACACAAACCCTACATCCACAAAATGTAACATTAACATCAATAACGTATATGCTAAAAAAGAAAGCAACAGCAAAAAGGCAGGAACCTGTACCCTATTTTTCATTATTTACAAAAGTGTATTCACAACGATTTTGTGATATATCCCTCAAGAACGTCAAAGATCTACTACGAAGCGATACCCTTACTTACCCAGCAGTAAATAAAATTTTCCAAATAACTTTTCTTTTTTTTGAGACAGGGCCTTGCTCTGTTGCCTGGGTTAGAATGCAGTGGCATCATCATAGCTCTCCGCAACCTCAAACTCCTAGGCTCAGCCTCCCAAGTAGCTGGGACTACAGGTACACGCCACCACACCCAGCTAATTTTTCTACTTTTTGCAAAGACAGGGTCTCACTCTTGCTCAGGCTGGTCTTGAGCTCTTGGCCTCAAGGGATCCTCCTATCTCAGCCTCCCAAAGTGCTAGGATTACAGGCGTGAGCCATCTCGCCCAGCCAATAACAATATTTTAACTATTTTTAATACTCATCTTTCTAAAATGTGCTTCAAATCTCCCTATTTTTTCAAATGGAGGATAGAGAACATTACTTAACTTTTGCCCAAAGACACAGGGTATGATTATAATCATCAATGGTTATAGTGTGCCATAATATAGTGATGTCGTTGAGGGATGATCTGTTACGAAAAGTCATTTACCCCTACACTAAAGGGGTAAATGCTCTCAGCTTGCTGATGCTGTTTTCTTCTTCTTTGTTAGTCTATCAACTAGCAGCTAAAATAGCAGCATATTAGAACCCAGAGGGACTTTTGAGATCACCTAGTCCAAATTCTTCATGTTTTACTAATGGTAAAACACAAGTCCAAAGTGGAGACATCTCTTGCTCAGTATCACATAGCAAGTTAAATGGTAAAGGCAGGACTATAATCCCGATCTCAGTGTGGTTCCTCAGTGTGCTTGCCTCTAATAGATAACCCTTTCCTATTTGCTGCTTTAATGGTAGAAAAACCAGAAGATACTGTGGTCAAAAAAATGTATTAAATAAGGCTTTTGATTTAAGTCAGTGAGTCCTAGGTGATCACTGCTCATATAAAGTAAATCATGACAGCTGTTTTGGCCATAGCCCCTTTCACATAATTCCAGGTTTGTGGCCATCATCCAAAAGATTAAGGATACCACAATCTGGCTGAGGTTAAATGAGGTATTGTTATCCCTATAACATGTGGTTAGCACCTACTATACACAAGTAGATTTTCTGTACAGTCCTCTGCTTCCCTGGATGCTCTTGAGGCTCTTGCTGCTTACTATGACACTAATAATTAGCTAAATTTTCCAAGTGAATGAAGACTTAGAGAACATTATTCCAGTTCACCTCTTCCTCCATGCTCTAATTGACAAGGAAAGGAACACATAGTAGAGTCTTATTTTGCTGTTTTAAAACAAACTTCCACTGATAACCTTTCATTACAGTTTCTCACTTTGAGAACTTCCAAAAACGAAACTCAAGAGATCAGGAACTCAAATATATGATTTCCTCTGCACTCAAAATGTGTCAGTTCAGTCATTAGAAACTATTAACCTCAGTTATCACACAGAGTAGAAAAATCAGAGGCTTTGAAGTATCAAAAAGTACGTCTCAAAAGGCTACAGTGTGACTGTCACTATATGGTAGTCAAGTAATATTCAAGTGCACACAATATCACACAAGGAAGTTACCAAATATCTATTCCTAATTTCATTAAAACATATGATTTTTCAGTTGAAATCACCTTCTGTTGTAAATCTTTCTGCACGGGCCCTAAAAAATGTCACTGAACTATACCTTCTCATAATGTCATTTAGCATTATGTAAATTATAATCTATACCTCACATTTTAAAGGCTGTGCTTTTATAGAAAATCATAGAACATTAACTGTATATTTATGGGGAAAAAACTAGTTCCTTGAAAGATATGAACATAGGTTAAGAAATCAAGCATAAGTTCCCAAACTTTTCACAGGCTCAGGTCACACTTACCACTCTGCCACAACAACGATGTGTAAGATGACAGAGCATAACCTGAAGAATCCCTAGTGTATTGGATTGTAAGTTTTAATTACCATTAAAGTGCCTGACAGGCTGATGTTCTAAACCTTTGGACTCTATAACTACTCAAATGATTGCACTTAACTATGTGATTGTTACCTTTCAACCTGTCAACCATATGTTATTTGAAAAAATAATAAACTATTCCAATTGTTTTAAAATAATTTCTCACTTGGAGGAAGACACTTAAAGCATTCTAATTTTCCACTGTTTTAACTTACAAAATTATGCACCCAAATGTTATAACCACTCAGTTTAATTTTTTAAATTAAAAATTATAATCTTCTATTTACTTACACTGAATATTATCTAAGAAGGATGGTATAGTTGGAAGAATACTAGAATAGGAATAATAATAATAATAAAAAAAACCCTGGGATTTTTAATCTTAGGCTCTACCACTCTCTAGCTTAGGTATGGCCCTACCATTTTCTAAGCCAACTGACCTTTAACAAGTTACTTAATCTCTTTGAGCTCCATTGAGAATTCTATAAAAAAATGCAACAAATATTATATGCCCTACCCTAGCACATGATTGTTGTAAAGATCAAATGAGATAATGTATTTAAAAGAGCTTGCTAAATTGTAAGGCATTGATGTAAGATGCTTATTGTTATTACCTAAACAGAAAAAACAGTTACACTTAAAAACAAGTAAAACCAGCCTATCAATGTGACTTTCAGCATCCAACGCCATATAAATAAATCCTTATTGTTACCTTCTGAAGGGTGAAAAAGAAGTCATTAACTTATTATAGTTTATCCTAAATAAATACTTTTCATACCTGGCATAACAAAGTACTTCCACATGTTGAATGGTTTTGTCTTTCCTGCTAAGAGCAATGGCTTCTTCATTTTCAAGGATCTGCTTTTGACACGTCGGGCTTTCATTCACAATATCATTGTTTTCCTAAACAAAAAACAGATAAGTTTTAATTAAAGTGAGCAGTTTGAGCTTGTAATTTTCTGAGAAACTTTACATCTTGTCAAAATTCATGCATTTCTTTTCATCCCATCAAAACTCAAAGAGAAGGATATCACTTTAGAGTCACCAAATCAAAGCTGACAAGAGTGTGCCAACTTCAAAGGAAGGGGAGGAAAACAATGGGTAAAAATCTATCAGAAACTAGCTCTGGTTTACAGATTTCTATCAGGATATGTGACATTCTGATAAAGTCATTTGGACATGGCTGTTTCATGTTGCTTAAGAACTAGGAGAACTAACCCTCCACCTGCTGAGTATCAAGCATATCTGTTGTATAAACTACTTGTTAATAATAAAAAAAGGTGTCTTTTCTTTTTACATTTGGTTGTCAAAACAGCAGGGTCAAAATAACTTCCTTCATTCTATTTACTTTCAGATCTTTGAAGGTTAGTCACTAGCTATGTCAAATTTTGATTACATGTAAAAGTATTTTTGAAAGGTACTCAGCCCTATATAACTAAGGGCTTTATAACAGTCAATCCCTGAATATTTTATATTAAGAAAGACAATAATAACAAGAATGTATAATAAAGCATGTAAACTCTCAATAAAGGTTGAAAGTGGTCCCTGAAAATTTTCAGTGATTCCTAATTACATTGTATGGAGAAAATTATATGATACAGCAGTATTTGAATACAGGAGATTTTTGAAGACATGAAAATATATCTTTGTCAAATGCCAAGGATCAATTTTTAATCTGTTTAAAATTTTAAGCTGTTTAACACACATCTTTCTCAGAGAAAACGTCTTGATATACATTTTGAAAACGTTTATATATACTCAAGAAACTAGTAGTGAAATGTAACTGCAACATTTTCAAGTAAATTCACCACAGAAAATTTCTGAAGTTACAAATTTCATAAAGTAGGACAGTAATTATTTTTAACATGCTTTGTTACCCTAAATTTAACATTTTAAACTAAAGAAAAGTTGTGGCAGATAGTTCTTATCAAGTGTAACATTAGATAGTACTAGACATCCCACATAAATAAAGGTAAAGTACAAGAACTCTGAATGTATAGACATGGGGTCTAAGAAAAGAACCATGGACCAGGGGAGGGGGAGTGAAGGGGAAAAGAAGATGGTGACAGAGTCAAGATCCTGGAGTAAAACAAGCATTAAAATAAAAGAAACTTCTTTACAACAATGTTTTTATTTGAATAAATCTAACACATTACCGAAATTGATTTTCAAAAATCCCTTCACTCACCAAAACTTTTCCATTAAGACAACTGGAGTATTTGTTGCTGCTGTTCCGAGAATCTAGACTAGCAGGAATTTCATTTCAAGCGATATATACCAAGTTGCATAAAATTAGGACAATTTTTTAAATCTGTCTTATAAAAACTGGTAAACTCTATAATATAACTCCCCATATTGTGCTGTAAGTGCTCTCTAAAATGCTTCTTTACAATGGTGTTCAACAGCTACAGTAGTGAGAGCATACTCTTAGAAAAAAGAATTACTGAATTTACACTTAATCTCTTTCCTTGCTTTTTCTTTTTGCTGATTCTGTCACATGACCTCTATAAAAGCAAAATTACTACCGACTGAGATCATTTTAAATTTAATGTATCTTCCCCAAATAGTTGGGGTTTTTTTATTTTGTTCAAAATATATTCGTATCTCTTTGAGATATCTCCATATTGCTTTCCACAGAGGTTGCACTAGTTTGTAGTCCCACCAGCAGTGTATGAGTGTTCCTACCTCTCTGCATCCACGCCAACATTTATTGTTTTGGGACTTTTTGATAAAGGCCATTCTCCTTAACTGATCAACACTTAAGTGCACGTATAGTAATAACATTCAACGGGTGTCAGGCAGATGGGAGAAGGGAGGAGGGGATGGGTATACACACACCTAATGGGTGCGGTGCGTACCGTCTGGGGGATGGACACACTTGAAGCTCTAACTTGGGCCGGGCAAAGGCAATATACATAACCTAAACATTTGTACCCCCGAAATATGCTGAAATAAAAAAAATGAAAAAAAAATATACTAACTAAAAGAGTCACTAGTAAACGTGATATTTTATAAGGAACTGGGATATTTTTTTCTGAAAGATAATTTTGGGGAAAAAACTTTGCCTTATATTTGGGCATACAGAATAATTAGGAAATGGTATTAAGTATATACAATTTACAGCCAATATATCTATTTATATTTAAAAAGTGATACCTATATTATAAAGGCATCAGAAAAACATCAGCTGAAAAGGTGACTGTGTATATTTTTTGTTAAATAAGTGAATAAAAATAAAGTATCTAATCCTATATTACAGATAAAGCTTACAGTTTTCTTCAAAGCAGGATTATTACGTGACACAAAATACAACCTAGCAAATCAAAAGATTAGATGAGAACTTTACCTGATATTCTTTCAGCCAGGACAACAGTCCTGAAAAGCTAAAACTGGCCCAGTTTCCTCCATAGTAGCTTCTCCTGTAACAATAAAAAAATAAGAGTAAAGGGTATAAAAATCAAGTCACATGATGTTCATGAACAAACAATCCTTTACCATGAAACTCATTTCTAATATTACTACCTCAAGAGTTCAAAATACACATAGTTGGGATATTGACACAGGAGGAAGTGGTAGGATAAAATAAAAATGAGCCTCTCAGATCCTAAAGGAAATTTTTCATTGTTGAAGGAGTTAAAAAATATCTTTGGGTTCCTTAAAGCATTCTCCACTGATCATGTGAACAGCTGGACATGAGCATTGAGCAGGTTATATGAACGCACATGACTCCTGGGTTAACAAAACTGGCTAGGAAGGAAAGCTTGATAGATCTCAAAGCAAGTCACTGAAAAACTGCTGAGTTTTCTGTAAGTAGTTAAATCTATACCACCACCACCAAACCCATCACCAATACCAAACACACACACACACACACACACACACACACACACACACAATTGGCTACTCTAGATAAAGTGGAAGGCCCTGTGCTATTCTTATCCTTTAGGGCCAAAAAGATCCATAAAAGGAGATCTGGTAACACAGTTACTGACATCACATCAAGACTTTTGTAATAAGTAAAACAGGAACAAAATTCCTACTGATAACTGGATGTGCTATTAATATTATTCTTCACTCCATAGTCCTGTGAAGATCACTCTGTTTTGAAAAACCCAGAGGTCTCCTAACTAGGATCAGGTAAACCTTGTAGTCATTGGACTTACATGCAGATTTTCTACAACCAGAACTCTCTAGTTCTGCACTGCATATTGGCCTTTCCAATTCTTGTAAAACTATTTACATTTACTGACACTGTATGATGAACCCCAAAGCACACTTGATTCCCACCTACACCATCAATTCTGGTTCAGGGTGGGAGGTCTTCTTGGTTTTGTTTCCATTTTCATTTTTGCTTCTCTTTCTCTAATGAAATAAACATCCATAAAAGCTTTTTAAAATTAAACAACAATAAAACCTTTGATATATCTAAAATTACTCTTCCATAATACTACTGGATATCATATCAAAATTTTGATATGTTTCTTCTCAATCAACTGTTGATAATCACCGCTTTGCTCTAACAGAAAAAGAGATTAAATCAAACACGTATGAAAGTAAGTTTATCAACAGAGATCACTACTGTGCTTATATCTGATGGCTCTCTCAGGGATAATATAAATTCATACATTGTCCAGAATCTCCAGTGGGCTTTAGATAGAATAGAATTTCAGCTTACACTAGCAATTCTAGATGGCCACCCCTCACTAAAATGTTGGAAACAGGGAGCCTACAAGAGGTGACCCCTTATGTCAGAGAGAACAGTGGAAGCAAGAAGAAGGTAGCCAATGGCAGTACAGAAAAGAGGGAGAAAGAACAAGAGAGGGATGCTAGAACATGGGGTTTTCCCATAGCAATTTACACCCTCTCCTCTCTTGCCTGAGAAGAATACGCTTCTACTACCTCTTCCCATCCTCCAAATATATAATACTGAACAAAATTAGAAAATATCCAGGATGTCACGGGGGCGGAACCCTGAAGCCACTGTCTCTATATTTTTTATTGAGATATTTAGATTTCTTTTGAACCACCATAAGGTTATAAGTGAGTAGCACTGACTAATAGGTGAAAGCATTAAGAGCAGAGTAAAATTTTTTTCAATGGATATACCAATTTATAAGTAATAAATATATCTCAAAAATCTAGCATTGGGGGTAGACAAAAGTTTCTTAGATAGGACACAGAAAACAATAAAAACTATTGATATATTAGACTTCATCAAAAACAAAAAAACTTTTCCACAAAATGCATCATTTCAAAAAATGAGTAGGCTAGGCACAAACTAGGAGAAAATATTCACAAAACATATATAATAAAGTCCTGGTACCCAGGATATATAAAGAACTCTTTCAATTTAAAAAGACAAATATTAAAATTTTAAAGTGGGCAAAGGGTTTGAACAGACACTTCACAAAGGAAGTGGTTAATGAGCACATAAAAAGATGCTCAAAAATCATTAGTCACTAGGTTAGTGCATATTATAATAAAATAGCACTAAAAATGAACATACGAGATACCATCACACTTCTACCAAAAGAGTTAAAAAGACTGACAATACCTGGTGTTGGTATGGATAGCCAGAATACTCTTAAATTTTGGTGGGAGTGTAAAATGATACAAATACTTTGGAAAACTATCTGGCCATTTCTTAAAAAACTAAACATATACTTACACTATGATCCAGTAATTCCATTCCTAGGCAATTACATGAGAAAAGCATATATTCACAAAAAGACTTTTATACAAGTCTTTTCACAGCAGCTTTATTCATTAATAGCCCCAAACTGGTAACAATCCAAGTACCCATCAATAGCAGAATGAATAAACAAGCTGTGCTTTGGTATATCCATAGGATGGATACTATTCACCAATGAAAAGGAATAAACGATATATACAACATAGATGAATCTCAATGTTATGCTGAGTAGAAGCCTTAGCCAAAAAGAATACATACTCTTTGATTCCATTCATATGAAGTTCTAGATTAAGCTAAATTACTTAATCTATAATGAAAAATATCACAAGAGTGATTGCCTTTGAGAATAGAAGGGGAGTCGGGACTTGACTGTGAAGGGGCATGAGGGAACTTTGTTCTTTATCTTGATAAGGTTCTTAATTACACAAGGGTATGCATCTGTCAAAACTGATTAAATGGTACACTTAAGATCTGGGCATTTCACAGTATGTAAATTTTATCTGAAAAAACAAACAAATATGGAACTCTAATTAGTGATATGTATGCTGAAATGTTCAGGACTGAAGTTAATGGATATGTACAACTTATTAAATATATAAAACAATAAGATGGAATGACAAATAGATAATAAAATGAATACATGGGTAGTTGTGTGATAAAACAAATGCATCAAAATGTTAATTGTAGAATCTGCATAGTAGATACACAGGTGTTCACAGTACAATTTTTTCAAATTTTCTGTATGTTTGAAAATGATCATAAAACATTAGAAAAATGAAAGAAATCTAAACACTAGTTTTCAAACACTGACCATGATGTGCCAATTTCCAAGGTATTTTCTGCTCTTATTGTCATTAAATGCCTAAGAAAGCTCTAAGAAGGGTCATCTTGCTGTTTCTTTCCATTATTGACTTGAGGTCAGTTCATGGTCAAAATCTATTTTTTTTCCCTATTCTTGGTCATATGGTTTTTGACAGAGCTAATTGGTTCTAGTATTTTTCCATGCAGCTCCCATTTTCAACTTTTCCTGTTGATGTACTCTTAACGTCACCATCTGGTGATTTCAGCCAATTATGTATGTAAAAGGTGAAACATGGTTTTCATTACTGTGGTCTCTCTGACAAAAGAGGGTAACATAATTATTAGTAAACTCACTATAAACCCGGTACAGATTTTGACTAAATTCATCTTGGTATTCGTATGGTTCTAAATATGGTTTATAATATCCCTTAAAGACAAAGGCAAAGACTTTAGGTATCAAAATCAATATGACAAAAAGAAAAAGAAAAAAAACCAATATGACATTCTAACATGCTCTCAGGAACAATACTATAATATAAATAGTAAAAATTAAAACCCACAAAGTATTTTCCCAAGATTGCCTTTAAAGATACAGCTTTAGAACTCTGACATTCAAATTCAATTTATAAAATATTGTTTCCATTAGCTTTAAAACTGCTCCTGTAGGGAATAATAAGACTAGGTTATTGGTTTTGTTTTTAAAACCTCAGAGATATGATTTATTTTAAGGACAAAGTGAGGACTTCCTAACTGAGAAAAAAATAAGAAAAGGAGGTACAGCACATTTCCTCCCAATTTTGTGTCACAACTGCCTCTGTACATTGAGCAAAGGAAAAAAGTACTTTATGATGGCGTATGAAGTTTATTTCTATTGCCAGGAACACTATTTCATATGATGAAAAAGACTTGCTTTTAAGCAGGTCTCTTTGTGTAACCAGAAATGAGTATTCACAGTATTTAAACAGCAAACATAAAACTAATGTCCACACAATGGGAAAGTGACCTAAAATTTTCAACTAAAATAGTAAAAATCACAAATAGGATTTTTTTTTTATTTTCAAAGACAGAAAAGCTCAATGATTATGATATCGAGGTATATTTCTCTGTTGAGTGAAATATTGACCTTGAAGTTATAAAAATCCTGGTTTTAATCTCTCTAAAGTGTCACTTAGCTTACTCAGAGTGACACCTAAGTTTTACCAGAAACAATAAGGAAATGAGTTACACAACTGCCCCACTAACACCAGTCAAGAAAACAACAGAAAAATATAGCAAAATATAGTATTGAAACAGTAACTCAAGACATTTCTCATCCTTTACATAGTGTTTAATGTTAAAGCAACATTGTTTTGTTTAATGTCTCCTAATAGAAAGAAATATATTACAGGTAGACACAAAGAAAGTTGAACTGTATGAGTAGGCAAAGCATTAAACCCATTAATTAGAGCCAATTAATTAAATCCTAACAATCTTCTTTTCCATTGTGCATAATTACAATTCAGTGTTAAAAATTCAGCAGCAGGCATAGCTACACGATGCTAAACTACATATTGTATTTCACAATGGCTTCCGTAAGTGAGTCCAAGAACACTGACAAAAGATGGAGCTACTGACATTCAGGCACATTCATCTGGGAATCATTTTAATTACTAAGAAACTCAGGAGTTGAAAATGTTTTCAGGCAGGTAGCCTACGGGATCCAAGCTTGCTTGATGGGAAAGAGAAGCAGCATAGCTCAACCTCCAGACTGTCCTATTCTACTTTCACTGCTCCTATAATTCCTTTTCCTAGAATAGCTGTAATACCACCCTCCACTGATAAGCAGTTTTAATCTTCCAAGTTGTTTTCACAACTATTTTCTCATGGATTCTTGCAACAATCTTGTGGGGCAGATAGAAAGGGCATTATTTCATAGATGAGAACACCGAGATCTGCCTATGTAGAGATTAGTCACTGGTCAGGGCCACACAACTACAAACGGAAGAACTGCAATTAAAACTCAGTTTTCCTGAACTAATGCTGTCCATTGCAACATAAAAATTCTCAAACTTTTAAGCTGGCTAGCACCATGTAGTCCATAGGACACTATAATGGTAGCTGTAGTTCCATGAAACCGAATGCTTAGATATCAAATAGCACCAGGCCCTGATTACTAAATTCACCTTTTCCAAAATGTATCCCATCAATAACACGGGCTGTTTCTAGGTGTTCCAAGAAAAAAAAAATGGTACAATGACAAAATGCATTTGGGAAATGCTAGGCTTAAAAATTTAAACAAACAAAAAAAATATGATTTGTTCATGGCATGGCTTCTCAGCACCATTAAATATGTTAATTTGTATAGTAGCTCTCCAAGAGGGAACTATGGCAGCAGGCGGCATTTCACAAATTCAGCTGGCCAATAAAAATGAACACCTTTTTTAAAAAAAGCATTTTGAAAGCATTAGAGTTTAATAGAACAAATTTTGAAAAATGCTGCCTTAAATTCACGTTGAGGGGAAGGATAAAAATAGGATACTACATATGTTGAGCCTGATATTTTATATTCACTCATTAAGAACTCACAAGAATCCTGAAAGATTGCTGTTATAGTTATGCCCATTTTACAATTAGGGAAAAAAAACTGTGAAGTTGAGTATCTTGTCTAACTCACTCGGCTAGGAAATGGCAAACCCTGATTTAAACCCGGGGCATATTAGGCCCCAAAGCTTGCTCTTTCCACTATAAAACACTTTCCTCCTATAACATACAAGATTAGAATCTTTAAAATTATAAATGTGGTATATGTATACCATGGAGTACTATTCAGCTTTAAGAAACAATGGTGATATAGCACCTCTTGTATACTCCTGGATAGAGCTGGAACACATTCTACTAAGTGAGGTATCCCAAGAATGGAAAGACAAGCACCACAAATACTCACCATCAAACTGGTATTAACTGATCAACACATAAATGCACATATAAGAATAACATCTATTGGATGTTGGGCAGGGGGGAGGGGGGAGGGGGAGTGGGGAGGGGGGAGGAGGAGACGAGTATTTTCATACACAAAGAGTGCAATGCGCACCTCCCAAAGGATGGACATATTTGAAACTTGGACTTGGGGGGGAGGGGGGGCAAGGGCAACATACGTAACCTAAACATCTGTATCTGCATAATATGCTGAAATAAAAAAAAAAAAATTAACCATTACTATCGCCATGTTTCCTTATACAAAGTGTATACACATAATTTTCATACACACACACACACACACACACACGCACACACTTCCGGTTCTGGAAAAAGTATGCATTTTACAATCGATGAGTATATTTAATATAGTTTCTTTTCCATGAAAGATATTATTAAATCAAAAGTATATTTTGCAACTGATGCCATATTAAAATTGAGAAAATACTGTATTCGAGCCCCCAAATTTCATTTAATGTTTGTTTTTATGGTCAACAGAAACTGTGCTACACTGATGCTATAAGCCTAGCTCTGGAGAGAAAGAAATTTCCTTGGAATTAAACAAAAGAACTTTGCAAAGAGTATCCAAAGTGTCCTTGGGATAAGGACGCTATCTACTGTCCATTTATACCAGGGACCATTAATTTAACAAGTTATTAGGCAATCTGTTCCATTACTTCTTTCAAATCCCATGCAGTCAGAAGGATGCTGCCTTGTCCTAACTAGATTAACAAAAACTGACCAAGAACAGAAAAGTAATAAAAATAAGTTGAGAAGATAAATCGGACAGCTCTAAAAATTACCAAAGTAAGTCCCGTATTTACATTTTTCCAGAGAAAAAGGATAAGTACTTTTCTAGGTGTGGTAGAACCTGCTCTTATGGGCTCACGAGGGCTGATTGCTACATTTTCAGGAATCTGGGGAGCCAATTATTACATTGTCAGTTGTTTGAAATTGACCATAGTGGGAGTCTACAAAATACAGAAAGCAGCAAATACTGTCAGTCAGAGCCTTTTGTTTCCCTCAAAAAGACAATTTATTTACTTGGCACATACCAAAACATGTTATAGTAGAATGTTTGTATTTTATAAAGAGTTAAAAATATCTCTTTTATTGGAAAACATTTACTTTGGGGCAACTGTTTCTCTTTTTAAAAATTTATAAACTTTTTATGTCTCCATTTTGAGAAATTATCTAGAAAACACATGCAACTCTGTTAAAGGGAAAGAATTAGTTACCTGTAAAAGCTGTATTTTGGATCAAAAATCAAATTGATGTAATTTTAACCTAGCCCATCAACCCAACATCATTTAAAAATATTTACTTTTCATTATTTCCAAAGACCCGTGTTTTTAACCCTAACCAAAATATTAAGCTGAATTTAAAATTAAATTACACACACACACAGGTGTACACGCATGCACTAAAGGGGGCCATGTTGTTCCAACCCGAATACAGTGATTATCATCCACAAAGAAGATACCATTTGGGGTGTCTGAAATTTACAGGGAAGACAGTAGATCTCCCAGCAGGTGTAACCCATCTGAGATGTCTCCCTGTAAATACTACAAGCACAAAATAATATTCCCTCACTGTTGAAATCTGACTTCCTGCTGCAGTGAAAACACAGGCCTCTGTGAATCCTGAATTGGGGATAAAGTATAAAATGTTTTTAAGTTTCTTCTACTTTTTATATGTGAATGCCTTGAGCAAATTTTAAAGACTTTTTAAAATCAAATGTTTTAAAGCATTGAACTGAGTACAAACATGGAACTAAATAGGTCATGAATATCACAGTATAGTTTTGTAATTTTTGTAAATATTGAAGAGTGCATTTCTTGGGAGCATAATAGTATTCATATAATTGTTTCTTATGTTCAAAATTGGCTCAATCTCAGTTAATCTGGTTATGGCAAGGTAATCTGTGCACGGTATTAGGAGAAGAAGGTTATAGCCAACACTGTAACATAAATGGAATATACATTTGCTACATGTTCTGTAGGAAAGAAAAAGCCTTCATAAAGTTTAAGAATCTTGAATCAAATCTTAGCAGCAACTTTAAGCAAAATTTTATTGCTAAGCAAAAGCAATGAGAATGCCAGGTCACCAGGAACTCAAATATTTCAGTGCATTTAATTTGTTAGGAAAGAAGCGTATTTATAAAAATAAATGAAGGTATTAAAGATTAAAGTAACTGTATGTGGCATATTTCTACTTCAGTTTTCTTTTTAACTATGAATTATTTTTAAACAATGAGTATACTTAATTTAACTGAATTTTAGTTTGGTCATAAATACAAAATATCCGTATCCAAAGCTATGTCCCAGTGTATATTAGTTTCTTTGTTGTTCTTTAAATTCTTGGATTATTCCCCAATTCCAGGGCCTTTGTATTGGCTATTTCCTCTGTCTGAAATGTTCTTCTCTCAGATATCAGGATGTTCATTCCCACACTTCCTCCAGGCCTTTGCCTAAATGTCACCCTGCCAGTGAGTCCTTCCGGTGTGAAAGAGCAATTGACACCCCCTTTCTCCATGCAGCACTTCATATCTCTCCTACCATTTCTCCAAAGCACTTAACACCACCACATACATACACATGTGCTTTTAAAAATTGTTGTTTTCTACCTATTGTAACGAGAACAAGATCATTAACTATCTTACTCACAACTAAATCCTGAGCACCTAAAGCAATGCCCACATGTAGTGATAGCTCAATTAATAAATCTTCACAGGATCAAAAGGAACTCAAATGTTCTCTGATAGCTTCAGCATTAATTCAGAGTAAAACCACAACTAGAATTAGTGCTCCCAAATCCTTGTGTTTAAACATTGTAGACACTATTTCTGTATAATCCTGTTATATAATTTTATCATCCTGATAGAATAAAGAAAAGGGTTGTTATATCACCAAAACAAAGCTATTTACAATTTTATTCATTCTAGCATGCAAACTACAGAAGAACAAAAATCTCTTTGGGCCAAAACTATACACAGGTGTGGAAACTAAATATGGCAATCAGTAGACTGTTACAAATATTAAATTTATTTTTACATTAGCAAAAAATTATTTTACAGGTGTATACTGTACACCAATCTATAGTTTGAGTCTCAGTAACTTAAAAGGCAAATCACCCAAATTATGTATGCAGCCCACAGTGATCGTTGAGAATTTTTGTTTCTCACGGACTTGAGCTTCCAAAGTGGGTAATAAACATCTCTAGGAGATAAGAATAACCACTATTAACCAGAGCACTCTCTATGTTCCAGGAGTTGTGCTCCCATTAGCCACTAACTCACAACAATCTGCAGGTAGGTATTATAGTCCCATTTTTAGAGATTAAAAAAAATGGAGCTATTAGGATTTATGCATTGAATTCATATTGAAATTATCAGAAAATATTTGGATTCCTTCTCACTCTATGGTTGTATTAATTCATTTAAGATTTATTAAATGAGCAATCACTCTATACAGATACTACTCAGGAACTTACCTTGAGGAAAACAGATAATGCTCCTGATACAAATAATTGATTAAATAAATAAACAAATGGGAAGAGAAGTGATAAATCTCTCTTTCAGAAAAATTCTGAATAATTTATATAAATCTTCCCTATCAAGAATGTGGAGCTTAGCTCCGTATCCATTGATTATAAGGTAAGCTTATTGGCTTATTGATTTGCTTCTAAGTATGGAAAGGGGAAAAAGGAGGAAGAGTGACTCTACAGTGGGGACACCTGGCCACAATAACTCAGCCAGGTGATCGAAGTCAACCTCATCAGTGATAAGTCATGCCAGTAGCCCATGCACGTGCCGGGATGTGATGAGACTGGTATCTCATCTTTGTGATCTTATTCCCCAAGACACATAACCTTAGTCTAATCATGAGAAAAGCCTCAGATAAACCAAACTGAAGGACAGTGTACCTGACCGGTACTCCTCAAAACCATCAAGGTCATCAAAAACAGGGCAAGTTAGAGAAGCGGTCACACAGGAAGCTAAGGAGACATGGGAATGAAATGTAATGGGGTATCCTAGATGGGATCCTGCCACAGAAAAGGATATTAGGGAGTAAATAGTGGAATCTAAATAAAATGAGAAGTTAATAATAATGTACCTTTGTTGTGACAAATGCATCATAGTAATGTAAAATATTAACAATAGAGAAAGCTGGGTAAGGAATACACAGGAACTCTGCACTAGCTTGCGACTTTTCTGTGAATCTAAAATGATTTTAAAATTAAACATTTTTTCAAAACACATATATGTATACATGTATGCATGTATACACACACACACACGCACATGTATATATATATCTCCAATCACTTAGACAAAAATGCAAAGAGGACACACTCCCATTCCTGATCAAGCACATTTACTGTCCCCCTAACACAAAATGATGCAAAATGGACCCCAAGATATTCAAACTGGAACCACCATGAAGGATCATGTTTTACCTTGGATCAGTGAGAGTGACTCCACTGGCTAAGCATAAGAGAAAGACTGGAGAGTATAATTGTCTGGATGAACGATTTTGGTTTTTCTAATTTCAGGGATGGAGAAGAGCTTCAAAGTCTCCTCTGAGCATTGGAGCAACAGGAAATCTTTCCTTCTTATGAGTAGAAAAAGGCTCATTAAGAATTTCTGCTACTTAGGGTGCAAATCAGAAGGGGTTAGTTCAGAGATATAGGGAGTAGATTCCAAAATAGAGTAGCTATGGGAGTAGTAAATCACAAGAAAACAGCTGCTGGAGATCCCGTTGGGGTCTGGGGGTGGAAAAGCTCATCTGCTCAGTGCAATGTGATGGAGTCATCCGAGGGAGTGATTCCCAATCGGGGGAGACCAAGGCACCGAAGGCACTGTTGTCTCAAAGGTGCCATGTGGGCATTGTAGCCCTCAGGTTTATGGGGTTTTGTTGTTGTTAATTAAATCTCTCTCTCAAACACACATTAAGAATGTTTACTAGTTAGAATATATTTTTCCTCCTGTGAGACAAGCTAGTGAACTTTTATCCTGTCATAATGTACATTTGCCATCTATGTCAAAAATCCTGAATGTAAAGATTCAGGTGTAATTCTCAATTTGAGAGAATCCCAAACACAAAAATAGGGCTATATAGAAGCAGCATTATGAAGAATAAATTCAATTTTTGCCTCGGTTACTTTGTGTCTCTTCCCATATATACACTGATCAAAAGAAGACATGGAAAAAAATTTCTTGCTTTGAAAATGAGCTCTGTCCTTCTGAAAAAAGCACCAAAAGAGACACATTTTTCAGGCAAAATAAAAAGTATATATCTTTCTACTGGGCTCTGGCCATTTACTGCTCTTATGTATGATAGCTTTCCCTTGGTGTAATAATTTATTGCCTATTAGTTCACTATTTTGCAGGCTCACGTTTCTCTCTTTGGCTGCATGAGTGACTCCATTAGTGGTAATGAACTGTGTCGTGGGTAATCACACCATCAAGACCCATCTACCTTAAACCCCAAAGCTTGAAACCTTCTCAGCTCTCAGTCCTGCAAAGAGAAAAAAAGCAATGACCTGCAAAAGTAGAGACCTGAGAACCTCTGGAGATATTAAGTTTAAGCTTAATAGTGAGTCATTAATAAATAAGCTGCAGGATAATTATCAATATGAATCACATTTAATAATTAATACCTTGCAAACAAAAGAGAAATGAAATACCAAGTGGAATTAGACAGAGGTTATATTCGGTTCCCCTTGAAGATCCTGCCTTGAAGGGGAATTCACAAACTGTTTAAAATCATGAAAGAGCCATTTTCCCAAAGCTTAAGAAGTGAGCAACTTAGCAAATAGTGTTCTTAACACTCATCCTTGTGTGCTCTTATAAACTTTCCCCATGCTGGATTCGAAAAGTACAACTTCTCCCGTTTAATTACAACTTTTCATCTTTCATTGCAGTATCAAAGGTTTGGGTGTGTCTGTGTGGTTAATAAAAATGAGTGGCCAAAATAGTTAAACTATAGCATCTTTCATCTGTCATTCTTATGATGTAAGATTCTTAGACTAGAATTTGTTGGCAGTAACTTCCAGTTTCTATGGACAATACTGATTTTTGATGACTTATCCTTTGTTAAGTAAGGGATAGGAATTTATATTTATTGAGTATTTATCAGGGTAGATGGATTGTTGCATTGGTTATCACTAAGCATCTTCCAGAGTGCTGTGAACACAGGTATTCCACACTTTTAAAAGTGAATACATATGTTTATTCTGTTCAAAATACTCCTCAATTCTACTTAAATCTGATGGTCGAATTTTACTGAAAACACATTTAAGGTAATAATGATAATAGTAATAATAAATAATAATAGAGCAAATACTATCTTAAGTTTTATTAAGTTTTTTGTTTGTTTTAGAGAGAGGGTCTTACTCTGTTGCCCAGGCTAGAGTACAGTGGTGTGATCACAGCTCACTGCAGCCTTGAACTCCTAGGCTCCAGAGATCCTCCTGCCTCAGCCTCCAGAGTAGCTGGGACTACAGGCACATGCCACCACACCTGGCTATTTTTAAAATTTTTTCAGAGAAGGGGGTCTCACTGTGTTGTCGAGGCTGGTCTTGAAATCTTGGCCTTAAGTGATCCTCCCATCTCAGCCTCCCAAAATGCTGTAATTACAGGCAAGAGCCACCGCACCTGGCCACTTAACAAGTTTTAATACTTAAAAAAGTATTAGAAAAGGACATAATGCTCATTCTCATCAATGATTTCTCCCTAGCTGAGCTGAACAATATTAGGAAGACTTAGATTTCAGAAAGTCTCCTGCCTACAAGGGTCAGACAGGCAGTTAGCATCACGATAAAAAGGAAAATGAAAGAGAAACAAAATTACCATGGGAAACATGAACTTGGCATAAACTTGTCAAAAAGAAGTCATCTATTTAAACAGAATTGAATTTGGATCCCTTGTATGTGTAGTTTCTCATAAGATTAGCTGCAAAATATCACATTCAGCTAATTTTAGGAAATGCCCTCTCTGCCCTTTTGTGCCTATCGGAATTCTAGCCATCTTTCAAAGCTTAGGTCATCGCGTTTCCTTTCCAAAGTCATTGGTTCTTACTCTGTTCCTTTCTCCACTTTAAATTCTATTAAATGCAGGGTTTTGCCACACAAATAAATATATTACAGCAGCTTATCATTGTAAGGCAGATAATTTCTGTGTCACTCTCCTCTCTTACACAAGAAACTGAGCCTTCAGAATGCGGAAATTTCTCCTTCCTATATCTCTTCACTATAGCTACCGATGAGCTAGGCACACACTACACTCAGTAAATGCTCGTAAGCTGATACTGGGTAAATACTAAATGATCCTCTGATTTTACATGCATGTTCCACTTTGGGCATGTGTCATCACTTATTATACTCTTAGAAGTATTTTATTTTCTGTTAATTTGTTTTCTGATTTATTTTTCTGATTCTGATGTGTAAATGTTCTTCCTCTTCCTCTCGATCAATCCAACTGCGAAACTTCATTAAAATCCATCCTTAAATCCAGCTTCTTCCAGAAAGTCCCTCTGATGCCCTGTGTGTAATGATCTCTCCTTCAGGAATTGTAATTGCAATGATGCTACCATGTTCTTAAACATTATTGCCTCACACTATTCTTCAGTATTTTCTATTGCACAATTTATTTCCCCAAGATAACAAGCTCCCTTAAGGGCAGGGGATGTGCCTTCTACTTTCTTTGTATCCTCCACAAAAATAAACGCATTAAACCTAAGGAAAGATGGATTGATTTGGCTTCAGATTGATATGCTCGGCCACGTTTTGTGGTCTCTTCAGTCTTCAATTAGCTGATCCACCACATGCTTTTTCCACCCAAAGAGTAATTAATTTTTTTTTTTTTACTTTACAACATAACCATACAGGAATTTTATTTAACAGCTCAGACTTCTTAATATGCACCAGCCATTTCACTTGGATTTCCAATAAGATGTTTCTAAGAAGCCCCCAGTTCCTGAGGATTTTAAAGATTTTTTTTAAAATTTTCATTCCAGTTTTTCCTAGTATTCATATTTGTCCACAGTTCTCTTCTCTAAACTTAAGTAACCAAATGATGGACTTATTTGTTTGCTTTCCCATGATAGCCAAAATATGGATATAAATTTAATTATGTTGAAAGAATTATAATAAAAACATTCATCCATGAATTCCTGTACCATTTCCTTTCTGCTCCTCAGATACACTCGCTCTATTTGTCACTGCAGGTTCTGAAAGTCCTGTCTAGAGAAGTAGCCCTCTCACCAGTTCATGGACTCACAGACAGAACTCTTATTTTAGAAAGGGTCACATTTTCTTCCATTTTACAAATCTTGAGACACATTTGCTTTGTAAATATTATTACAGCAAACATGTTTTTATTGTTAAATGAACAGTGTGCTTATGGAGAAAAGCATAAACTATTTTGAATTGCCTAAAAATTATTAAAATTAAGATAACTCAGGATTTCATTTTGTTTGTCTTAAAGAGGTCTCTAAAAGTGTATTGCCAAAAGTATGTAATTCATTTTTAAAGCAAAGGAAGAAAAAACAGAGTGTATATAAATGTTAGTGGATATGAATTTTATTGGAATGTATTTATGCTTTCACCATCAGCTCACAGAGAAATACTACTATTTGATATTTTAAAATTTTCAATAAGGATTTTTGGATCATGTATGTGTATTTGTATATGTGTAGTTGTCAGATACTTAATCTAGACAATTGAATTTTTAATTTATGAAGTTAAGACATGATTAAAAACACCTCTTTCAATTGTTTTATTGGTTAAAACAATATATTCTTTTACTACCAGTATCAGTGATTCATAGATTTAAGAGCATCTCTCCATTGTAATGGTACTGGCTTTGTAAATAATATATGCTTTCCTCAAAGTAATTGTAACTCTGAAAGAGAAAACTGTGATGTTATCTTTAAAGACATGGAGAGGACACAGAGAATTCTGAAGAATAGAAGATAATACTGAAAATAATAAATATTGAAAACAAAATGTGTATTTTGTAATTAACTATATAAAATATGATTCGAAGTCTTCTTTGAGTGCCTTCATTTATTTTTTAAAAGTGGAGTCCTATATACAGAGAGAGACAGAGAGACAGAGAGAGAGACTGTGTTGTAATAGGCAAACATATACGTGCCAGTTGCCAGCCCAACTCCCTTTTCTTTGTAATAGTTTCTTCTGTCTTTCAGCATCAGCTCTCTTAAGCCCACTCCTCAACTCCTTATCTTGAAGTTTCTCAATTTACAATGAATTTAATGAGAATAATAAATTATTTCCTGACCAGTAAAGCGACTGAAAGAGGCAAACATCATTAGACCTTAATTTAACAAATCAGTGTTCAGCAGTCCTGACCCTGAGCAGTGCAACGTCCTAGGCATGATGACACGCTGTCTGAACCCTGATGACGTCTCTGTGACACAGCAAGGACGGCTTCTGTTGCTCTATTTCAATCCGTACTTTACTGGCACTCCTTCCCATGTGACACGGGCCTGTTGGTGCTTTATGCTTTCTACAATGTTGAAGTACATTGGAAAAGTAAGTGACATTTTCACAAAGCTTTATGAATAATTTAGAGAGGGACTCTCATTTCCATGTCTCTTGTCTCTATACACGTTGTTTTTATGCCCCTACTCCTGTCCCTTCTTGTTCCCTCCTTTCTTCTTGCTCCATCAGCACTCACCTAAGGCACCTCCTTTTGCAGGAAGTCTTTGGTGACTCTCCCAGGCCAGATGAGATGCTCTGCCTCTCTCTCTCTGTGCTCCTGTGCATCGATCTTTAATGGTGCTCACTCACACTCTGTAATTGCCTGTTTACTTGTCTGTCTTTTAAACAATTCTGTCACCCATGCTGAGAGTTCCCTCTATATGAGTACTGTGTCTTTAACCTCTCTGTCTCTAAGATATCGCTAGGTGCCTGAATTATAAATTTTAATGAATGAATGAATGGCTGTATCCGTGAACAGCTCCCTTCTTCTCACAGGATAGTCTGGACTTGCTAGCCTGGTCTCAGATTCTCCCCATTCTTCCTTTCCATCTTCATCTCCTCTAACTTTTCTCAAATTGTCTGGTCATGCAACGGTCCAGTCTTCCTGGACTTACCCTTTCTCACACAGGCTTTGCAGTCTCACGCTACAGGTATGAAATGGCCATTCTAATGAAAATAGTTTCTATTTTGTATGCAGTGAAAATCAAAGTCGGGCATCAATATTGCTACCTCTATGCTCCCTGAACACTTTGTTCATAATGCTGATAAAGCACAACTTACATCGTGTCATAGCTGGTGGTGTATCTAGCTATCTTTCCCACCACACTGAACTCGTTATTGAGCAAGAGACATTTGGTTTATCTCTGTGCTTTCAGAGAGCTTAAGTGATTTGGTTAAGATCAAAAAACTGTCCAAAAGCATATACAAGCCAGGTATTACTGCCTTCAAATCCACTGCCCTAAAAATATTCCTTATGAACTTCTCTTTATCTTTCATACCTACTCAGTAGCTTTATTACTTTTACTAATATTAACACTAATAGCAAATACACACACACATGCACACACATATATTTTTCCATGTATCTTCTTGTTATATGCAGTTCTCAAGAAGCTCTGGAAACTAAAATAAATACATAATAGGCGGTAAATGCAGAGGCCTTTGTTGGGGAAAATTCTGAATGGAGAGTCAGGCGCCAGCATATATGCCAAAAACTATGCAAACTTCTGTAATAGCATCTACGATTATTATGCAGCTTCTTTTGCTGATATTTCCTACTCCTAAGTACTTAGAGTTCTGATACACATGATGAAGACTAATGATGGTTGACTAAATTGCTTTAATAGCCCTATATGAAAAAAAAACTTTTTGAAATATATCTATATGAAAATCAGTTTGGGAGGAGAAATTGCCTGTTAAGCTATAATGAAGCCCAACTCCAACCTGCCAATGTCTGGTATATTTTGTAGACTGTGTCTCTAGACCTCATTCACATTTGCTGACAGCAGTTCAAATGTTCACCGGAGGGCTCTGGGGGCAGGGGTGAGGGAGGAAGGACTCATTTTTAAGTAGGCCAATCTGGCTTGAAATAAGTGCAGTCTGAGCATAGGTCTTGGAATCTGAGGCTTTCTGAACTGTAATCCTAGCTCAGACACTGATCCCTTCTGTGACCTGGGATAAATTACTCAACCTTTTTGCCTTGGTTTCCAGATCCTCTAAATAGGGATAATAATCCTGACCTCAGAAGGCTAGCATATGAATTAAACATCTGCAAGTCCTGCTCTTAAAGACAGGCAGAATGAAGCATTTCATTCTTGCAGAAATAGTAACTATTTCAACTCAAGTTAACGAGAATTATTTCTGCTAAAGGGGCAAAAGATGGCTGATTGTGGTATCTGGTTAGATGGAAAATGTTGATATAAACTCAAAAGGACATCAAACTCATAAATGAAAGAAATATGAGGCTGAAAACAAAACAAAAACAAAACATTGACTTCTCCCAAAACCACCATGCTTGGTTGGTTCTTTTTCTGTGACAAGCTGTTGTTTGAGGTTACCTTCCTGAGCACTGCTCCCACAGGCTGAGCCTTATCAGGATACCTGTGTGGTTTATTTCAATAGTTTACAGATATATTTAGTTAGAGAAAGAGTCGACTATACTTACCAACAGTTCCAGAACAAGACTTTTCCATACCTGGAAGTTGTATCAAAAGTGCTATTTTAGATTACACAGAATAATAAGATTCTGTTATCCTACTAATACAATTGAAATATATAGAATCAAGTCACTTTTAGAGTGAGGGATGTGTTCTATAACATCACATGTCCAAATGTGTTATTCCAAATTCACTCAAGTGAAGATTGATGTTTCCATAAGAAAAAATGTAAAAGAGAGGAAATGCATTCTTAGAAAGTTTGACTCCAGACCAGTGTAATATATTTTTATCTCCATGTTTCTTTTTTGTTTCTCACCATTATCTTTCTCTCTCATCACACAGGGCCTGTTTTCCTAAATCGACAACAAAACAGAAAATAGTGGGTACTGGTCCTTGAATTAGTTATGTACTGCTATGTAACAAATTGTCCCAAAACTTAATGGCTTGAATAATATTTGTTATCTCACAGTTTCTGTTGCTCAGGAATCTGGTCATGGCTTAGCTAGGTCCTCTGGCCTGAGTCTCTCGCAGTCATGATGCAATCAAGGTGTTGCGAGCGGCTTCAATCATTTCAAGGCTCAACTGGAAAAGGATCTGCTTCCAAGCTCACTTGGAACATGGTTGTTGGCAGGGTCCAGGTCTCCATAGGCTGTTGGACTGAGGGCCTCAGTTCCTCACTGGCTATTGTCCTGACATCACTCAGTGCCTTGCCACATGGGCCTCTCCATGGGGTCAATCATAACATGGCAACATGGCAACTTGCTTCATTAAAACATGCAAGTAAGAAGAGCTGAAAAAGAGAAAAAAGAGAGAGAAAGAAAGAGAGAGAGAGAGTGCCAACAAGCCAAAAGGCAGTCTTTTGTAACGATATCAGAAGTGACATCCTATTACTTTTACCACATTGTATTTATCAAAAGTAAGCTGCTATCTCCAGCCCACACTCAAGGGACGGAGATTACACAGGTTATAAATACCAGAAGGCAGAGATCATCAGAGACCATCGTAAAAGGCTACCTACCACAGACATCTGTGTACCGTATACTACATCAAACTTCCTTTCCAACATTATTGATAATCAAGAATGTTTTTTAGGGCCAAGCGCGGTGGCTCACGCCTGTAATCCTAGCACTCTGGAAGGCCGAGGCGGGCGGATTGTTTGAGCTCACGAGTTCGAAACCAGCCTGAGCAAGAGCGAGACCCCCGTCTCTACTAAAAATAGAAAGATATTAATCAGACAACTACAATTATATAGAAAAAATTAGCCGGGCATAGTGGCACATGCCTGTAGTCCCAGCTACTCGGGAGGCTGAGGCAGGAGGATCGCTTGAGCGCAGGAGTCTGAGGTTGCTGTGAGCTAGGCGGATGCCACGGCACTCTGCCCGGCAAAAGAGTGAGACTCTGTCTCAAAAAAAAAAAAAGAATGTTTTTTATGATTAGCATAAGCGTTAGTTCCTAGTAAATACTTCTATGATATTGCTATAAGATGTAAAAAAGCTCCTAAAATATCATAGTAAGCATTAAAATAACAAGAGTCACCCAAATCACTCAGGGAAGTATAGGTGTGTCACCGACAGTGTGGATTGCAGGAGACGTATAAGAAGGCAGGGGGTCTGTGAAAAGGATAAAGTGACATTACACCGTGACAATAGCATCAACTTATTTTATAATTCATTCCAATTGGTTTTCAAATAATGGCTCTCAGATAATGCAATTCTTGTGCACTGGGGAAAAACCAAAGCTTGGATTTACATTAGTTCATGTTCATAAAGTGAGACTTCACAAACTTTACTAACAAGCCATGTCACAATATTTCAAATTTGTATAAAATATGACCATGCTCTATACATATGTGAACACTTGTAAAACTAAAGCCTGTATTCCATTTCTGTCTTTATGAGAAATGTGTTTGCAATTTGATTCATTAGCTCATTTGGCCCACAGTGTTAATTAAAAGTCATGTGCTTGATACTCCTGTAAGTTACCTAGTTTTGCAAGAGAAAAAATTGTTGCTGAAAGTTTATAAAACCAACTCTATGTTGGTTTTATATATGTATTATATTTTATACACACACATATATATACACATACACATATATATAACATATATTTTGGGGTATTGAAGAATATAGATAGATTGGGGGGAAGATTTATCACTACCCTATGAGAACAACTCAAGTTCCATCACCTTCAAAGAGAGTGTCGACATCATGATATATATATTCCTTCTCAACAGTAATCGTTTTTTTTGGAAAGATAATACTTACCTGAGAATGCCCATTCAACTTTCACTCTGATATTGTTGAATATGTATTTGATTAGAAATGCTATTTCTAAAATGTTTGCTAAGAGTCCTGTTATAGTTGTGAAAGATACTTTTACTCACTAGCAACTACTTTTTAAAAAAATAAATTTCATTTATTCTAAAATGCTTTATAACTGTTATTCCAAATACATGGCTATTTAGAGTATCTTCAGTTTAGTGATCTGCGATAGGATATATTACAAAAGATGCATTTCCATTTTTGTATCATCCAAGAGATGAAAAATAGGAAGTTCATTTTTTTTCAAACATTGTATCTATGATGAATTAGCTGCTGACTTTATGAAGAAAGATTCCCCTCCACAAAAGTTTCAAAGCATCATTCATGAGACTGAAAAGCAGAAGCTCACTCTGAGTCAACAGTTTCAGCTGCTACAAGTCAATGGAACTTACAGTGTGTTACTTGAGGAACAGTAATGAGAAAAAGAGTTAAACTAACCACTCCTTTCTTCTGTTAACTTATCAGATCATTATCTTTCATTTTCGGCATCAACTTTCCGGTGGAGTATTGATACATTAGAATGCCTGTGGGCAAAATCCTCATGCATAGCAAAGCGTTGTAAAAGATACTCAAATAATCTGTAGATATTGTATATTTTTCTAGGGCAGCCATAACAAAGTGCTACCAGGAACTGAGTGGTTTAAACACTAGAAATGTATTGTCTCACTGTTTTGGAGGCTAGATATCTGAAATCAACATGTTGGCGGCATTGGTTCCTTCTGAGGGCTATGAGGGTCTGTTCTAGGCCTCTCTCCTGGGGTGTAGATGGTGTTCTTCCTGTATTTTCATATCCCCTTCCCTCTGTACATGTTTCTGTGTCCAAATTCGTCTTCTCATAAGGACACCAGTCATGCTGGATTAAGTTAAACCCTAACAACCCTACTTTAACTTGATTACTTCTGTCAACACATCATCAACAAATAAGATCACATTCTGAAGTACCGGGGGTTAAGACTTCAACACATGAATTTGGGAGGGGACACAATTGACCACAGACTGGTTGGCTTATAAACAACAGAAATTTATTTCTCACAGTTCTGGAGTCTGGGAAGTCCAAGATAAAGGTGCTGCTAGATTTGATGTCTGGGGAGCGTACTCTTCATAGGTGGCCGTCTTTTTGCTGTGTACTCAACATGGTGGAAGGGACAAGGGACCTCTCTCGGGCTCTTTTATAAGGGCACTAATCCAATTCATGTAAGAAAGTATTAGAGAGTTTATATAACTATTTTCAAATTTCTGAAGGACTGGGTTGAAAAAGGAGGATGAGATTTGTCTGGGCTGCTCTAAGAGACAAATGAATATGTGAAGTTAGGGAAGTAAACATTTTCACTAAATATAAGGGAATACATTCTTTGAGAACCTATGTAATATGCTACAAGAAAGGCTTTGGATTTTGTAGTCATTGAGATAATAATATAAAATCTCATCACTAGTAACTGCTAGCTGGGGACCTTGGACTTTTTTTTTTTTTTTTTGCTTTCTCTCTGCTTTAGCTATTAGCCTTTAGTGAAATGGAGGGAAGAACACCTACTTCATATGATTGCTGTGACAGCTGAATGAGATGATGTATATTCAATATCTATCACTGTGCTCAGCACAGATCAGAACCTTAGAAAAGATAGTTATTAATATCATTATTGTTATTATTTGAAGTTTTCTAATTATTGCAAAGTGATGAGATTATTTTGAAAAATTAAAATACAGGGTAGAGAGCCACTTCTCACAGATATTGCAGGAATTCTTAATATTGTTTGGAAGTTGGATAGAGGATCTTTAAGGTGACTTGTAAATTAATATTTTATAGCTCTAGAAGTAGATGATAAGCTGGAAGTAGATTCAGTAGCTTAGGTTTTATATCTTCCTCTTCAAACAAAAACTAGAGTTGCTATTGCTTATGGTTGTATCACTCCTCAACTACTTAATTTCATAACTTGTAGCGATAGTTTTCCCTGTCATTGTTTGATTAATGTTGAAAAATGTCTGTACAAACACCAACATCAATTTTAATGTAATCTTCAATGTCAAATATTATCACAAAAAGCAGCACTAATATTCTACTGATGCAGCTCCTTGGAACTGAACACATGCTTCCAAATGCAAGCCTGTTGTAGGTGTATTGAAATAAGTAAAAATTAACCTCTTCCTCGTGCAAGGAAATATAAAGGAAACATCATCCATTCATTAATTCCTAAGTTATCAAAATGTAACTTGGGTACCTGTTAATGTGCCTAGAGATTGCTAGGCATTGGGAATACAAAAGTAACAGAATAGTTGTTTTCCCACTTTCAGGGAGCTTTCAGTTTAGTGGTGAAAACATCCAAGCAGACATTTATTTACTGAAGTGTCAGTACTATGGCAGGTGGAAAACAGGCTATCGAAGGGGTAGGTAGGATGGCACCTAACCACAATTTTGATGGTCAGATAGGGCTTGATAGAGAAAATGTTTCTAAGCTTAGATCTTCAGGGTTAGTAGGCATGCACAGGTGAAAAAGAGAAAGAAAGAGGATTCTAGAAAAGACAACAGTATGTGTAAATCCTCCAGAGTCAAGGAAGGACATGCACCAAAGGAGGAATTCGAGAATTTACCTGGAATAAGAAGGAATATTGCATGGTGGAAAATCCTAAGAGCTGAGGTCAGATGACTTTCCCCAGCCATTAAGTAGTGGTGCCCCTAACCCCTACCCACAAATACAGGATGTACTGTGTAACATTAAAAATGCTAGCAGGCTTTAGAGTTCATACATTATTTAAGATCTTTTATGCAAATAAATTTAGAAAGATCATGTTACATTCTTATGGTGAGATATGGAAAGAAGATTGTGGATTACTAGATCTTGAGATTCTAAAAGCCAAATCTCTTTTTTTCCCCTCATCTTTGCAATAATTCTTGGTGCTTAGCACTGTGAAATTGTGTAGAATTGAATCAAGAGATGCTTCTCTTTCAAGAAGGTATTTAAGGTGGAGTCACTCAACAAGGATTGGCTTTTTCAATGGAGAAATGTACAGGAACAGACTCACCTTGTGAAGAGGGAAGATGAAGTTCTTTGTGGTGCTCTGGAGAGTATTCAAGACAGGAGCCAGGTCACGGAGGCTTGGCACACCTGTAGCGGTCGTTCTCAAACTAGTTGAATACACTTGGCGATTTTTTTTTTTTTAATATAGGTTCTCTGGTTTCAGCTCCATACAATGCAATTGTGTTGTCCCAGGAAGAAGCTTGTGAGTCAAGTTTCATTGCCAGAACCAAGTCCTTGCCCTTTACATGGGCCCTTTCCTGTGTTCCCAACCTTTTGTCTCTAAACCTTCCCTCGCTCCTTGCTTCAACCATATGGAAGTGGCCTAAACACACCAGTTTATTTCATTCCTCCATGCCTTTATTATCAACCCCTCCCTCTCTCTTAAAATACTTTTGCTCTTAAAATGCAGTGCTGTTTCCCAGATAGCTGCCCACACATATTTCAAGCATTATCTCTCTTAAATTTCTCCTCTCCTTTCCTTGTCTAGACTTGACCACTTACTCCTTAGTGTCCTTGCTTTAACCCTTACCTGTCATGTAATCTATCACACATTTCTACATTTAAACATTTTTAAACATTTCTTTCTCCCCTGTTATAGTATTGTATATAATAGGTACTCACTGAATGTTTGCTAAGTGGACCAATGTTTGAATGTATGAATGAATTAAATACAATACAGTGTTTAAAAGCATGGATTCTGCAGTTGGACTACCTGGTTTCAAATCCTTTCTCTGCCGCTTACCAGGTGTGTGAATTGGGGAAAGTTACTTTGTCTTTGTCTCAGTTTCTCAATTATAAAATAGGAATTGTAATAGCACTACCTGCCTCATAGAGTTGTTAATAGGTTTCAAATGAGCTAATATTTGTAAAGCACTTGAAAGAATGTCGGTAACATAGTGTTATCAGTGTTTATAAAATAAATGAGTGTACTGGAGCAGACATGATGAGTGTTTGAATTTAGATCTAGAAACAGAGACTGAGAGCAGAGACAAATTCACAAGATGCAAGAAGAGAGAACCGATAAATTTGATGATTGAGGAAGCAAAAGGAGTTGGGACTAAGTCCTGGGATTCTAATACAGGTCACTGGAAGGGGTAGGTAGGCTTCTTTCATTAGTTCGTTATTTTTAATCATTTGATCACCTGGAAAAGCAAAAAAAAAAAAAAATCTGTTCTTGCAGAATAATACACAATCAGTTTCACTGGAAAAGAGAGAGTCAGATGTTTTAAAAAATAACAATAATATGCCCTGAACAGTATAGAAACAGAAGAGTGACTGACTCAAGAAGGGAAGGCCCAGGTGGAGACCACAGTGAACACAGAGGAGCTCCTGGATGGCAGAGGATGTCACTAGAACTTTCGAAATGTGGTGTGTTTGGCCGACAAACAGGGTAGTTTAGGGGAATAAATCTGCAGTGTTGTAGTGGATAGAGAACACAGGAAAACAACAGTAGAATCACAGCTCAGCCAAGAGTAAGTGTCAGTTGAAACAAATTTCTTGATCTAAGTCTCTTTATTCTGTTGAATGCAAATGATAATGCACACTTCATCCGGCAAATTACTGCGAAGATTAAATGAGACAGCATTTGAAATTACTATGCAACTGAAAAATAAGACACAGGCAGTCCTTGGTGCAGGCACAATAATGTGGGACCACAAAGATGATTATGCAAAGCAATCTTAATAATCAATGAGAAAAATTATAATTGTACTTTGGCCTGAAAAATATTTTTCAAAACATTAAAATCTTTCCTGCTGTCATTTATAAATATACAGAAAAATAAAAAAAAAGGGTAAAGCTCATATCTATTTAGTGCACTATAATTTAAAACATTAAAACATTTGAAATTAAAGTATTTTACTTCTTTGTAAAAACTTATGAGGAGTAGCTTGAACAAGTTTGCCTCCTTGTTATATAACTAACAATATGGAACAAGCATCTTTTATACACATTGACAAACTGTCATACTCCTTTCTAAGTTTGGATCAGCTTCCCACATTTTATTCTTTGTTCTTTAGATATCTTGAAATATCTCCAAGAGTTTTTTTTTTTTCCTTAATGTGAAGATTTTTTTGTCAGCATTACTTCCTCTGGGACATCTTCATCCTGTTCATCCCAACTATTCTTTCCATTTATGTTAAATTCTTTTTCACTAAGTTCTCGTGGCCTCATACCTAGAGATTCCCACGACAGCAGTGTCAATGTTCCATTGTCATGTATCGTCTCTAATTTCACACCCAGCATTATTACTTTTCATTTCTTTGCTGTACTTTCATCTGTTACACAATTCCCTCTTTTAATCATCTATTTTGTAAAATGTCATGTAAGTTTGTCACCAGGAGACAGGAAGGCAGCACAATTACCTGCTCTGTTGTGTGTTAACTGAATAATAGATGTGCAGTCACCATGCTGAGGTGATTGGTCAATGATCATCATGTGTATCTGGTATATACATAGTGATTTCTGAGCTGAAGTGCTATCATGTACTTCATGAAATTGCAGTTAATATACCATAGTAAATGAAATTGGAACCATGTCATTTAGGGACAGGTGTTATTTAACTAAGCCCTGGTGACTGAAACTTACATATATATTTTATCTCAAGATGTTGCATTCTCAGCACATGCTATAGTTATTCTGGGCAACTAGAAATGAGAAGGAATTAGAGGGGACTGGGTTGGTGCAAGGTCACTCAGAGAACAATCCTGCATTTTTCCTTCCCCTCCCCACTTCCTTTCCCCTCTACCATCCTCTTCCTCCTCCTCTTCCTCCTCTTCCTCTTCTTCCAACATGTCCTTCCTCCGCTTCTTCTTTTCCCCTTTTATATCTTGACGAATCCCAGTTACATCTGGGTAGCATCTCGATCTGATTGAAGCCTTGAGGCCATGAGTGTCGTCTCTTCTGACAACCTTCCATCCTGAAATGATGAAAGTGGATCCATGTGTAATGATCCTGTCGTCTTCTGAGGCAACATACTTCCTGGTGTAGGTTCTAATTCTTTAGAGTAGAATGTCTACAAGAAAACAAATAAACGTCTCTCTTTTTTTTTTTTTATTTCAGCATATTATGGGGGTACAGATGTTTGGGTTAGGTATGTTGCCCTTGCCCCCCCCAAGTCCAAGGTTCAAATATGTCCATCCTTCAGGTGGTACGCATTGCACTCTTTCTGTGTGCATATAATCGTCCCCTCCACCCTCCTCCCCACTCCCCCCTCCACCCTCCCCCCTGCCCAACATCCAGTAGATGTTATTCTTATATGTACACTTATGTGTTGATCAGTTAATACCAATTTGATGGTGAGTACATATGGTGCTTGTCTTTCCATTCTTGGGATATCTCACTTAGTAGAATGCGTTCCAGCTCTATCCAGGAGTATACAAGAGGTGCTATATCACCATTGTTTCT
>CAUYRB010023548.1:0-43840 GCA_963574695.1 Propithecus perrieri | reverse complement strand
CCAGGCTTCCATTAAGTTTTTGCTTGTATATTTTCTATGGCAATATGAAATCATTTTATCTTTGTTTTTCTTATATATTTTGCACCTTTTTCTGGCTACTGTTAAGATTTTCTCCATTACTGGTTTTTAGTAATTTTTTGATGTATTTTGTGTTCTGTTTTTATAGATTTTTAAAATTCTGCTGAGTGTGGAGTTAGCATTATAATTTTATTCAAATTTGAGAATTTTTTAGCCTGTATTACTTCAATTTTTTGTTTGTTTCTCTGATCCTACCATGTTTGAAACTCCTATTTCATGTATGTTAGATAACTTCATTTTGTTCCACAGGCCACTGTTGCTATGGTAATTTTATTTTATTCTCTTTCTTTTTCATTTTTAATGTACTTATTGCTAAATCTGCAAATTTACTGATGTTTTCTTGTGTAATGTGTTATGTGTTGTTGATCTCATCTAATTAAAATTTTCATTTAGACACTTTATTTTTCAATTCCATTTTATTTATTTATTTATTTATTTATTTTTTATTTTTTTTTTTTGAGACAGAGTCTCACTCTGTTGCTCGGGCTAGAGTGCTGTGGCGTCAGTCTAGCTCACAGCAAACTCAAACTCCTGGGCTCAAGTGATCCTACTGCCTCAGCCTCCCAAGTAGCTGGGACTACAGGCATGTGCCACCACGCCTGGCTAATTTTTTCTATATATTTTTAGCTGTCCAATTAATTTCTTTCTATTTTTGGTATAGACGGGGTCTCGCTCTTGCCCAGGCTGGTCTCGAACTCCCGAGCTCAAGCAATCCTCACGCCTCGGCCTCCCAGAGTGCTAGGATTACAGGCATGAACCACCCCGTGCCTGGCCTATTTTTCAGTTCTGAAAGTTCTATCTACTTTGTTTTTTTAAATTTCCATTTACCTTTGTATTTTGTTCATGTTACTCATTACATATTTCTACACATTTATAATAGCTCTTTATTGCATTTTCTAGTTTCATCATCTATGTCATTTATGGTTCTATTTCTATTCACTATTTTTCTTCTGCTTTGGGTTACATTTTTCCACTTCATATAAGCAGTCATTTTTAATTTTATGCTCAACATTATAGATTTGATGTTAGTAAGAGTCAAGATTCTTTTCTTCCTTTAAAAAGTGTTAAGCTTTGTGTTTATTGGCAGGAAATCATTACTTGCAGATCAGAGTCATCCCTTTAAGTCTTCTTTTAAAGAGCTTTGCTAGACCAGGTCTAGAGTTGCCTTCATTCCATGGATAGTTTGACCAGATTACAAAGGTATAGTCCCCTCTGGTGACAAATAGTCATTCGAATATGCTAAAGGGTCACCAAGGATCCACCCCAGCTAGGTGGAGTTCAATATATTTTCTTACAGCTTCCCTTATATGAACTGTGGAAATTTTTGCCCTTCAGATACCTGATTGTTCTTTACCTGGCCTTGTGGAGTTTCCTCTACACTTGCATATATGAGAGAGTACTCAGCAAAAATGCAAAAGGACTCCTTAGTCAGATTTCCGAAGCTCTTTTTCTTTTCCAGAACTCTGTCCCCGCCACTTCTGGCTGCCTCAGTCCTTTTTTTTCTTCCATTTACATTCCTTATCTCTGTAAGTTTACTGGGTTCCTTTTGGGTTTACCTTTCTGTGCATATGTTCTTGAAATTGTGTCCACGCAGCAAACCAGAACAATTGTCAGGCTAGCTGTATCCATTTCACTTCTCTCAGAAATCAAAGTCCCAAGAGATGCCTTTTTGTCAATATCTGAAAATATTTTCTCTTGTTTACCGTTTTTGTTTGTTGTTTGTTTTAGGAGGATGGTAAATCCAATCCTTCTTGTAATGTCATGGCTAGAATCTGAAGTTATAGATTGTTTGTATATCCTCCCTAAAGCCATGTTAAGAACTATAATTCATGGATATTTTTAACCTTTGGACAATCAAATAGGTACCAATGAGTTCACTTAATTATTAACCCCTCTTTTGGGAAAAAAAATGTTTTAAGCAGCAGGATGGGAAAGACCAGGAAATGCTTCAAATAACCCAGCTGTGTACAATTCAATGATGGCCTTCGGATACATGAAAAAAATGGAAAATCCTCAATGTAATGCCATTTTCAGAAGAATTTCAGAAAACTTTTTCAAATATATAAAAAGAAAAAAATAGATTTTAGAACATTTTCAAAGAGTATTCTGGAGTGAAGTCAAGGGCAGTATAAAGGGATCCTTGCCCTCTATTTGTAAATGTTCACAGACCCAAAAGAAAGGAAACAGAAAATATGAATTGGAAAGAGAAATTCCAACTTATAAAATCTCCAAATGTGGCTGCACATTTCAAAGTGACATAGAACAATATAAACCAGCTATAAATGGTAATTAATTTATGATCCTCCAGATAAAATAAAAGGGTCTAATTGTACAAGAAGTAAAGGAAAATATTAAAAAGGTAAATCTTGAGACTTGAAGCTCTGACTCGGGTGGCGCAAAGGCAATATATGTAAATATAAATAATATATATAAATATATATACAATATATATAAAAGATAAACTTTTCTGGGTACCTCTCAGCAAATAAAAAAAAAATCTTGAGACTTGAAAGTAAATACTAAATGCTTGAGGTAAAATGAATTTTATTTGCTTTGGTTTATAGAAAATACTCAAAATATTGAAAAATTATAACAATCCTTAGTTTCCTTCAAATTTTTTCCTATAACTGTTAATTTGTGAACATTATCAGAGGAAATTCCTTTATTCTGTGTGATAGAAACATTTAGCTTTTATATGTGATCACCTACTTTGGACATTGAACTCCCAGATAAAAGTAACTGTGAAAGAATTACTTTTAGAAGTCCCTTAAATATCAATAAATGAGCAGATTATAGCCAATCTAGACAACATGCTATCTATATTGTGTATTAGTCAAGAATTAGCTATTGTCAAATAATCCAAGAAACTGCACAATGATAATTGGAGGACAGAATAATTTACAAAGAGCCATAAGAATATAGATTGATTCTTCTCAGAATCTCATAAAATTTTGCTTTTATGTATGTGCAAAAATTAAGACATGCTATGACTATGTGAATCAGCAACACACCATAAATAAGAGTTCAGAATGATTCTTCTCAGAATATCATAAACTTCTTTTATGTATATGAAATTCCTAGGTTATGCTCTAGAGGTATAAACTCAGCAACATAGCAAACTTATTGCCTATTATAGCCTATCACTTGGATCAGTGGCCAGGGATCATCCTCCATATCTCAGAGTAATTGCAGCCTTGAATAAATTAATCAAAGTTATCTTTCAATAATCTGGCCATCTCATAAGTAGTACAACATGTACTGAAATATATTAACTTTCTCTTTGGTTTTATTACAATCCTCTTGCTGGTGAAGGAGATCTGATGGTTATATTTCTATAGTTTGAGAAGTGCCCATGCCCAAAACAAATATTTTGAGTAATCCAATACCAGATTTTTATTTAATTTTTGGGGGGATTTTTATATTCCATTATTCCCTGCTAAAGTCCTTATGTAAGAACCTCTCATAGAACAGAATGACAAACCCATGAAGGAATACAAGAATTCCATCACAGGTGCACAAAATTGTTTTCTAATTCTTCGAATAGATGGGAATTGTCAGCTTGCAAGATCTATGAGGACATGATCTAAAAAGCCACGATGGCTATCTGATGGCATCAGATCATCTCAAATAGACATTTGTTAAAATATTCTCTGGGGCAATCCATCACGACATTGATAAATTGTCCATGATTTGAAACACCAGTGAAGAAATTTTCTTAGGATATATTTTATACTATTATCTCTTTTTATGGGTTTTTAGCATATGCTAAAGGAAAGACCTGAAATAATTAAACCGTTTTCAATAAATTTAATTAAATTTCAGAACAAAACTCAAAAATGTTTATTCAATGTCAAAAAAAAAATCACCAACAACCCAACAAGATAGAATTTACAATGTTCCATAGCTAATGTAAACTCTCAAGGCATGCAAAAGAAGAAGAAAAATGTGACCTATAATGAGGAACAAAATCATCTCTTTTTGTAAATCCTTATTTCCATCTGGTGTTATTTTCCTTCTGCCTGGGGGAATTCCTTTAACATTTCTTGCAGCTCAGGTCTGCTAATTGCCTTTAAATTTAGTCAGGCAGGACCAGAGTAGAATTTGTCCTATGGCTAATTTTGCCCCACAATTGAAGCAAAGATTTTCTGAATACTCTACCTGATACCCTATGAATTATTAGGATTTCTACTCTGGTTGGTGGGATTTGGCATTTGTTTTTTCAGCCCTGCATGAATGCAAGGATTATTACATCTAATTTTCACACATTTCTTTCCCCAGTCTCAAGCTGTGTTCTCATATTCTTGTGCTGATTAGTATTTGGCTGATGACTTAAGGGGAACTCTTCCAGATTTCTGTTCTGTCTCTGTGCAACTCTTTCCTCTTGGATACTCCCCATTGCAAACTCTATCGGCCTTGGCTTCTCCACTTTGCTCGCTATGACTTTTCCAGCTAATGGTTCTATCTGGTTTTCCTCTTTCTGTGCTACCTGGAAACCTCTCCAGACAGTAAACTGGGGCAATCGGAGAGCTTACCTTGTTTATTTCCTATCTCTCAGTCATTACTTTCTCATTGTTTGATGTTCAATGTCAGGAGATACAGTCTTAAAAGTAGGCTTTTTTGATTTGCCTGAATTTTAATATATTTAATTTTTTTTGATGAACGAGGAGACATTCTTAATGAAACATAAACTTCACATTAGTATTCTTTCTATCTCTGATATTCATTTACTTACATAAATCCCACTGGCAATGAGCCAATTAGGCAGCAGATGGTTCAGTTTAAATCAATTAAATTGAATGATATGTACCATGATCACTGGGACCATCAAAGTGTGTGTCCAAAAAAACACTGTTCTTTTAACAACAATCCTTATGCTTTTGACAGTCCTTGAGGAAGCTCAGCTCAGGTTCACCTCCAACATTTATTAACAATATTAATCCTATGATTTTTATTTGTATATAAGGTGGCAAGATGAGTCAAAAATATTATTATTATTTATCTTATCAAGTATTTTTTAACCAGCATTTTAACATTTTATTTAATTTTTCAGAAAATTATACTTATAATTATGAGATACAAAGTGATGTTAAGATGCATGTATACAATGTGTAATAAGTAAATCAAGCTAAATAACATATACATCACCTTAAATAGTTATCGTTTATTCCTCCTGTTTAACTGCAACTTCATACCCTTTGACCCTTTTCCCTACCCCGTACCCTCTGGTAACCACCATTCAACTCTCTGCTTCCATGAGATCAATGGTTTGGGATTCCACATATAAGTGAGAGTGTGTGGTATTTGTCTTTCTGTGCCTGGCTTGTTTTACTGAGCACAGTGTCCTTCAGCTTTATCCATTTTGTAGCAAATAGCAGGATTTCTTTCTTTTTAAAGGCTGAATAGCATTCCATTATGTAGATATACCACATTTTTTTTTATCCATTTATCTGTTAATGCACATTTAGGTCAACGCCATAACTTGTTTATTGTAAATAATGTTACAATAAACATGGGAGTGAAGATGTCTTTTTTAAATATTGATTTCAAGTATACAGAAATGAGATTGCTGGATCATATGGCAGTTCTATTTTTAGTCTTTTCAGGAATGTTCATACAGTTTTCCATAATGGCTGTGTGAATTTACATTGCCACCAACAGTGTACAAGGGCTCCCTTTTCTCCACATCCTCACCAAAACTTATAATTTGTATTCTTGAAAATAGCCATTCTGACAGGTGTGAGGTGGTATGTATTATTTAAATTATAATTTAAATTTTCCTAATAATTAGTACTGCTGAGTGTTTTTTCTTGTATTTGTTGGCTGTTTGCATGTTTTCTTTTGAGAAATGTCTATTAGAGTTAGTTGCCCATTTTTTATTTTTTAAAATTTTTTGCTCTTGTTTTGAATTCCTAGTATATTTAGAATATTAACTTGTTATCAGATCTATTGCTTACAAATATGCACTGTTAATTCACTGTGTTAATTGATATCCACATGCAGAAGAATGAAATTGGACCCTTATCTAACACCATATGTAATAATGAACTCCAAATGGATTAAAGATCTAAATGTAGGACCTGAACCTGTAAAACTACTAGTAGAAAATGTAGGAGAAAAGCCCCACTACGTTGGTCTTGGCCATGATTTGTTGGATAGAACCCCAAAAGCATAGGCAGTAAGATAGAAAATAGACAAAGGGGATTGCATCAAGCTAAAAAGCATTTGCACAGCAAAGGAACTACTAACAGCATTTTTGAAGGTATGATATTTTTTTTACATGAGCAAACATTACTGTGTCAATTATTATTATCATTACTGATTATTATTTTATTTTTTATCATGTTTAATCTTCAAAATGTACAAAAAATAAATCACTTAGACACCACGTAGATGCCTGAGCAATAAAAACATGAGAAGAATTTATGAAACAGCATATTTTTATACCTTGTTTCCTCCAGGAGATAGCAAACTCCTAAAGATTAGGATGTATGTTCTAATCCCTTGTTTCCTCCATAATTCCAGCAAGATGCTCCTTTACTATATGTGCCTAATATCACTATTATTTTTAAGTTCATTACCAGATAAATTAATCCACTTCAATAGGTATGCCAGGTTCAAATGAAAAACACGTGGAGAAGTAGGTACTGAATTGATATTTATGGCTTATGTTTAACTTCCTACAAAGTACATTTATAAAATAGAGACCACGTTAGCACTACGGAATCATTGTAGGTATCAATGTTTAAAGCTGATAGAACAACATCTGGAATAAGATAAGTATTTAATAGATTATAGCTATTATTTTAATTATTAATTCAATTATCAATAATAAAGTAACTATTTAAAAGTTTTGTATAATTCTCATTTCATATGAAAAATGCAACATTTCTCAGGTATATCTTAATGTGTGGAATGAATTTATTAGTATAATTTTTTAAGCATAGTAAATTTCTATGAAAATCTTTCAGTGTTTTTACCCTATTCTGTTAGTATCAACTAATTGTAAAATTGATTATATGTGAGATTTTCGGAAAAAAATTAGCAATCACATTAAATGAAGTCATATTTAAGAGACTAATGAAAGTCCTACTCTTAGAAAAAACCTGATAATTCAGTATTAAAATAATTAATAAAACATAGATAAGACAAAGATAAGACAATAAGGCTTGTATTTATGTAGAACAGATTGAAAGTGAAAAATAAAAATACGAAGTAATCAAAAGAAAATCAGGTTTAATCTCTTTTTAACAATTCAACAAATATTTATTTTGAGGCTATAAAGGTAAATGACAGCAATCCTGTCTTCAGGGTGTTTACAGGCCTGTTTTGGGGGTGATTACAGAAGCAGGTGGTTTCAGCATAATGTTGAGTAAGTGCTATGGTAGCATAAGCTCCAAGAGTGGGCTCCAAGCCCAGCTTAGAGTTTGAGGAAAACTTGAATGGGAGGACACCTTAGCTGGTTTGAAAGAAGGAAGAGGAGTTAGATTGGCAAAAGAAATGCAAGAAAAAAGATGTAAACAGAGGAAATGGTCGTGAATTAATATGCTGCTCAATATTTCTATGACGAAATTGTGTGGTGAGGAGCTGTAGGGGGAGAGGCCAGAGAGGTAGACAGACTGCAGAGCACCTGTGGTCTCATGCTGAGGAGCTGGGCTTTATTTTATAGCAGGAGGGAACCACTTATATTTGTTTTCGAGATTAATTTTCCCAGGACTTTGTGAAAAACATCTTGTCTTGAAAAAAATGATAAGATATATAAAAGATAAAAGCCAGGCATTTCTTCAAAATGCATGGAAGTATAGATCTTAAAATTAGGATAGACATTTGAGATCACTTAATTGTGATGCCTCAATTTACAAATGAGAAAATTTAGGTCCAGAGACAATCAGTGTCTTGCTGAATACAATATAGAAAACACAGAGTTGTGGTACAGTTTAGGTCTGAATATACACAGGCATGCACACACGTGCCCTACACACACTTATACACACATTCAAACAAAAATCCATTATAAAGAGGTACTTTTGTGTTAAGATATGTCTAAGAGAAACTAAAATTTTTTAAAGTGAATCAACTTGGTCTACAAGTCTAAAATACTTTTTTATATGAAGTTCTTATGTAATGATATAGATCTAATCTATACTCACACATACACACACATAAACACATACACAAACACACCCCCATCCAGGACTAAGTGGCATAATATATGCCTATGTTCTCAGTGTAAAATCAGAATACAGCATGAAATTAAAATGCACTATTTTAAAGAAAGTAAAAACGACAGAATTCAATCGTATGTTTGTCTTTTTTCTTTACTACATTCTGAGTGCCATAAACTCAGGTGTTTATTTTCCTATTATATTGATTTGTACTAAAATGAAAGTTGACAAAGTAAAAAAAAAAACATAATAACCCCCAAATTATGAACATATTTTTTATTTAAAGTACAAATTTAACATGCCATTTATTACATTATTTTGCTTTCTTATTAATTCATCTGTATGATGATAATTCTAAGAGATTCTATATGCTTAAACATAAAATCGGACCAAATCTTTAAACTTCAGAATTTGGGCCAAATCAATGATATCTTCAGATCTTTCTTATGGTTTCTGCTAACTACATCAAAGGAAATACATACTTTTAGGACTGAGTTAATCACCTCTCAAATCCATTCCTCCTGTGATATTCCACGACTCCGAAAAGGGCAACATCATCTACCAAGTTGCTGAAGTACAAAACTTGGGACACTGTCATGACTCACAATTCTCACTCACTCCCTGCCCGCGAGCACCCATCCAGCTCTTCAGTTCTGCATCTCAGCTAACTCTGAATTCTATCTCCTTATGTTCAGGCTACTGGTCTCTCCATTAACACCAGCTTTGCTGCAACCCATTTTTCTCATTCCACAATAAAATGTCATTATATCATTTCCTATATTAAAAATAAAACACAAAAATATGATTTCTGTTTATCTGTAACATAAATTCCAACCTTCTTTACATGGCTAAGAAGCACTTTCACTGTTATTTTTCTTTTTTGTTGATTTATGCAACAAATGTTAATCAAGGACCAAGTATGTGCCAATGTTCTAATCAATATTTCTATTTCCAGTTATAGTAGATTATATTTCTCAGGAAATTCAGTCCACTGAGAATAAACAAAATGCCAGAACAAAGATCTTAAAAATTACTTTTTAAAAACTGACAAGCTAGTAAGAAATTACCAGGCTAAATTTTAAGAGAAAGCTGAAACTCAGAGGGATAAGCTGAGCATCTTAAATCAATTTTTTCCCGGAAAAGAAACCAAATTTTGGAAATGAGTTACTGTCTTGGAAATGGAGACAGGTATCGAAATTTCTGCTTGAGTTTACTAAACTCTTTATTCCATCACTGAATTTGGACTCTGAGTGATTATTTCATCTTAGTAAAGATCAACCAGAGGTAATCCCCATTCCTTTCCACACTTCCAGAGAATTTTGGGGAGAGTTTCTCTGGCTCTGAGCAGAGGAAGGCCAAAAACAGACAGATATTTTCTGCTGGGAGGTGTTATCCATTAGATGACACTATTTGGATTTTCAGCCCAATTCACATCACTAGGATTTACAATTTATTTTTTAAGTTGATACCTAGTAATTGTACATATTTATGGAATATATAGTGACCAGATCAAGATAATTAGCATATCTGTCATCTCAAACATTTCTCATTTCTTTGTGTTAAGAGCATTCAATGTCCTCCTTCTAGTTTTTGAAACTATAAAATATGTATGTTAACTGGTCTCACACTGGTAGTGGGGCCTAAGAACCACTGAGAGAAACAAATACAAATCCTATCTAAAAGAAGGTATTTTATCCTAGGTCTCAGGGAATCATCACATTTTCTTTTTACAGGAAGTGAAAATGACATGCTAATAGATAAACATACAAAGAAATAAGATACCATGAGCAAATACCAGTAGAAACAACAGACAACAGAAACAGACCTGTGAAATTTTCAAATTTTGGAAAGATAAGAATCATATAAAATTACTTTCCTCAATCCGTTTAAATAAATAGAGAATACATTTAAAATATCTGCAGGGTAAAAGATCTATCAATCCGTGGAAGACAATAATTTTAAAACAATGAAGTAGAGTTCAGAAATGAATATATAATACATAAAAATAAAAAACACAGGTTTAGAATCGCATTAAACAGAAATGAAAATAAAAAATAAATGGAATGAGAAGACAGTTTGGGGATTCCTATAATTGCCAAAATAAGGAGGAATTTACTCTGTATGGAACGTTTTTTAGGATTTTTTTTTTCACTCATGCAGAGCTACCTGTCTTGTTTGTTTACATTCTCTCCTTTGCATGTGATGAGGAGATACTGAGTAACCAGAGGTCCTGTTCCTGTGTTTCAGTTGCTAAAAATCCCAATGAGTGGAAGCACTCCTAAATCCTTTTTTAGAGATCAATTATTATGCTTTATCTAGGGGACTTCATCTCCTCTCTATATCTAGAGGAGCAGGGGCACGACTGCTTTACTGTTCTGGATGTGTTTTTTCAAAAACTGTTTTTTTTCATTGTACATCATATTCTTTCTATTTCTTGACTCTACCCTTAGTGCTTCTCTGAGACAAGCTAGGGAAACACTGCTCTGAATCTGGTTCTCTCTCTCTGTTTCGGACTCTGATTCCATCTACTCTCTTATCACCAACAACATGGTTTGCTCTGTTTTCTAGAAATTCTGCTATAAGTCTGTTCTCCCCATGGCATTCTTTCTTATTTTTTATTACAACTACTATTTTAAAAATATTTTTTTCTGTCATTTTATCCAAATATTAGAAAGGAGGGGAAAAAGCTGAAGGTATGTAATCAACTACATTGATCTGGAGGCATCCTATTTTGAACTAGGCTTTGTTGAGAACTGCCTTTTTTATTCTGCACATTAACACTATCTGAAGAATTTGAAAAAAACAGCATTAGGCCCAAACTCGAATAAATTAAATCAAAACCTCTGGGGTTGGGGACTGAGCATCTACATTTAAAGCTCCCCAGGGAATTTTAAGGTACAGCCAAGTGTAACAGATCGTAGTGTACCTCTTCTTCTGATAAATTAAAAAATTCTTGAGAACAGGAATTTAACATTACTTATTCATGCATCTAGTTCGTAAGTAGGCATTTAAAGGTTTAATAAATTGACTTAATGGTGCTCTGAAAAGTTCAGAGTGAGGAAATTAACGGTAATTGTTCATTTTTATTTTATTTTCTCAGGCTTCTGGAAATTAAAAAAAAATGAAAAATTCATGAAAATACGTTCACCTCAATTTTCTGTATAAGCAACTAGCCTAAATTAAACAAAAAACTGCTCCATGTGACATGAACGAATTAGTGCATTTTCATGGTTTATTAATTGCACAAGTACACTCATATATACACAGCCCACAGTCATATTTCTCTGCCTTCCCTACTTGATTTTGTAGTTGAAATAATTTAATAGTTTCATTTGAGATGTGAATTTTTCAATTATCAGGATAGCAGTTTCTATGATCGTGTAGTTTCCAGGATTATGTTTGATGAATTTCCGGGGATTCCTTTCACTCTCACTTTGCTTTATATGCTAATAAATCAGTGTAGTTCATCTGGGATAGTGTGGCACATTCTAATGAATAAACTGACTATCTAGCACAGAATCTTAGCCTGGGAACTATGAATCACCAAGCTATAAATACACTGGGAGCTCCCAGAAAGGTGCTGTTAAATTACACAATGAAGCTTTTTCTGTACAATGCTGCCGGATCTTGAGGGTAGTCGATATCTAGGTTCAGAGCTTTATCTATTTTTTAATCTGAGAAAAGCAATCTGTGAAATGTAATATTAAATAAAATTAATGATAAATGCCAGATTATTCATGCAATTTTAAACTCCAGTGTATGTGCACTCTGAGGATCTTTTTGATCTTTGAGATCAGAGAATGTTCCTCTAATTATGCCATATTTGATCCAGAATCTTCCTAAACTGGCTTGCACTCACATCTTCCCTTTGATGGATAAGCCCTGTAGGTAAAACAACTCCCCTGGGCTCTGCTGCTCCAACAGAGATAGGCTGTCTCCATAATTAAAACATGCTTTTTTCCTTTTCAATATGGTGATGGTAACAATTGGTTCTTATGTAGAGCGTATCATTCTCTCACTGTACTGTTCAACAGCAAAACTGTGAATCAGAAAAGCATGTTTTTACCACTGTAGTACCCTTGAAAATTTGTTTTCATTGTTGTAAAATATGCATAACATTTGTCATCTTACCCATTTTGTGTACAGCTCGTTAGTGTTAACTATGCTCACATTAGGCATAATCCATCTCCAGAACGTTTTCATCTTGAAAAACTGAAACTCTATACCCATGAAACAACAACTCACCATTTCTCTCTGCCCTAAGCCCCTGGTAGCCAGCATTCTACTTTCTGATTCTGACTACTCTAGATACTGCTTATAATTGAATGATACAATAATTGTCTTTTTTTTAATTTTCATATTTCATTTTAACATAACGTTCTCAAGGCTCATCCATGTTGTAGCATGTATCAGAATTTCCCTCCTTTTTAAGGCTGGATAATATTCCACGGTATGTGCGTCCCCCTCCCTTTTTAAAAATAAATTTTATCGTTTGTATTTAAAGCATACATGATGTTATAAGATACATACCTATCTATATATATGTTAATATATACAGTTAGTATATTTTGTTTATACACCTGTCCATCAATGGGCACTTGGGTGGCTTCCATCTTTCTGGCTTTTGTGAATAATGCTGCTATAAACATGGGTCAGAGCTCTCCTTTCTAAAGATATTCTAACCTTTAAAAATCACTGCTCTTCTCCTACACATAACCAAATCTAATGAATTCTCCCACCTGGACTGATTATAAGGATTCCTGTGCTCCATCCCAAACCTGCCAAATCAGAAAGTCTTCAGGAGGGACTCTTGGGAATAGCATACTTTTACAAAAGTCAGGGGGAGGGTGCTCAGATTATTTTGATAAATAGGAGCTTTGGGGAACCTAGTACTACTTTGCATCCTCATAACTGAGATTACTTAAGACCACATCTTAATCACCCACTCTGTCTGATAAAAAGATCACCTGGAGCTTTTCTGGGAGAGAAATCTATAAAAGAAGAATCATCAACACAGAGTATTTTATAAAAACACACAATCTCTCCACTTATTTCTGTGCAGTTTATTCTTAAGTGAAGGATATTTCTTAAAACGTCCTTTCATACAAAGAATGATTTAATTAAGCCCTAACAGCTTGACTTGCTAACTATTAATAGTTGTAACTTGAAATTTGTACTAATATGAATCTTAGCACTGTTTAAATCTAGTTCAGGAACTTTTACAAACAATTCTGAGAGTATTTTTCAGTGGTGTATTTTTTAAAATCGATATTAAAAATAAATATGTCAATGAAGAAAACATCAAGGAAGTATGAAAAGCCAAATTACTGAATGAAGATATTTATACTTTAGAAATATTTACATATCTTAAACTCATATTTCTATAAATAATCCTATATAATTTATTCATATGGAAAGTAATTTACCTGTTTTACCTTAACAAGTATGTCCAGGTCTTAAATTAAAACCCTTATATTGTGAATTAGTTTTTGTAGAGGACTCCTTTTTTGTTGGTGATCATGCACTAAATTTAGATTGACTTCATGTATCCATAATTTTTTAAATATTGTGATTAAATTTATTATTAAATATTATGTTTTCTTTCAATAGCAATGTCACAACTATGTTTAACCACGTCCAATAGTCCAATTCACATTTTCCATTTTCTTCCCTTTCAAAAAATTTGATTTGTATTTTTAATTTGAACATTCTCAATGTTTCCAAGTATCTAGGTATTTGGTGTTGCATGGACCATAGTTTCAAATTGTTTACTTCATTAATAAGAGCCCTTAGTAATCATCTGATATGTATTATCCTTTCCAAAACATGTTTTTATTTAAATGTGACAAATCCTCAAGAGGTACATTAAAATGTTTAGTGCTATTTATATGGTAATTTAGTATTAAACTATAAATATTCATTTATATTTATATGGGGACTTGGACATATACCACAGAACTGTCACTATCAAGTAAACTTTGGAAGGAAAATCACCCATTAATTGATTCAACACCCAAGATACTCTGATATTCCAAGTTCTATATTAAAACTATAGACATAAGCAATAATAGTATAAATTATTCCCCTTCAAGATCTTCTCAATCCAGTTGGAAAAATATTCCAAAAGAAAGTTTAATTATCATTGAATTATCAAAATTTTAATGATGTATATATAGCATGTAAGGATAGCCCAGTGGATTTCTCTATCTGAAAATAAAAAAATTGAGGTTAGGACATGAACAGGCCAAGAAATTTAAAACACTGTATTGTCTTTGGAAGAAATAATTGAAGATATGATCTTTGAGAAATGGACTAATGAGCACTTACTTAGGGAATGAGGAGAGGTTGTGTATTAATTAGTGATTTTTCAAGATGAAAGAGAAGGACAAACATTTTGTTTTATCCAGGACATTAGAAAAATAAGAGAACGACATTTTCCAAGAGGGTCCTACAAGTCCTTTAACAATTTTACCTTTCCTTAATATTCTCCCCAAACTAGAAAGCAGAACCCAGAACTTTTTAAATTTTAAAGTAGAAAAATTTTGCATTATAAAATATTATAAAATTTTTGTCAAACATATACAAAGTCAATGAGTATAATATAATCAATTCTTTTGAACTTATCACCAGCTTCAACAATTATCAACATATGCGTCACCTTAGTTGGGTTTTGTTATTCATGCACTGGATATCATACAGAAAGGGAATCCAAGATCTTGATAGTCTAGATCTTAAATCTTGAATCCTATCTCTCAATTCTCAAGACTCCATTTCTTATATAGAATAATATAATTAAATAGAGCAAAAGCCAAATGACTGACAAGCAAAAGCAATAAAATATGGAATAGAATTTTAACTCAACAATGCTAACAATAAACTACTGATAATACATTACAAGAATGTATTACTCTAAACAAAAGTAAATATCACTTCCGTTTGCTTTGAGTAATATTGAAAAATACTGGAATTATTTTGAGGGATGAAGGAAGGATGTGTGAATTACAGAAGGCAATAACCGAATGTTAGGCAAAATGCCAAATCTTTGCACGATTGGCTTACGGCTGATTAAAATGAAAATACAAGCAGTTTCCATTGTAGGTCATAAACAAACATTGTTGATAGAACTCATAATATGATACTTTCTTACCTACTAAAAAGCACAACAAACTTCATATTAAATCACGAAACAGAGGCATTTCCAAAAATGTCAGTAACATAATAAAATGTTTATAATACAGTACTATATATCTCTGAAGTTCCTACCATTCAATTATAAAAAATTATGAGACATAAGTACTTGAAAGAAATATGCAACATAATTATTATGGCAGAGAGCAAAATATTTCTACCCCAAAGCCAAAAGAATAATTGACTTACCATTAAAACTAAATAAAATTTAAAAATGCATCTGAATATTTGATAAGAAAAAGTCAATGTCTTTTCTGATCACAAATAAAGTTTCAGAAAATGCAATTAAAAACAATCTAATTCACATTAATAATATCTAAGGATAAATTTAACAATAAATATTAAAAAACTCTATGAAGACAAATAATTATTGAAGAGCATAAAAATGCAGGATTTATAGCAAAGGGACAATATATTCAATATTTTACATAAACTATTTTTAATATTCAATAAATTTATTACCATTCTATTAAAATATTAATGGAAATTCATCATTTAGCAAAGTGGTAATAATACCACTAGAAAAAATAAATGAACATGAATAGGCAATACTATTTTAAAATTAATAATTTTGTTAAGGGAACTATACTAAAGATATTAAAGCATATTAAAACTTCACAGAAACCAAAAGACTAATTTACTGATACAGGAACAGACAAAAAGATAAATGTCATTGAAGTACACTTGTCTATATTCTTTCACATCCTTTGAATACAAATATATAAACAAGGCCAGGCTTAGTGGCTGATGCTTATAATTCTAACATTTGGGAGGCCCAGGTGGGAAGAGCTCTTGAGGCCAGAAGTTCGATACTAGCCTGAGCAATATATCCAGACCCTGTCTCTACAAAAAAAAATTAAAAAGAAAATTAACCAAGAGTGGCGGCGTGCTACTCAGGAGTCTGAGGCAGGAGGATGATTTGAGCCCAGGAATTTGAGGTTGCAGTGAGATGTTATCACACCACTGCACTCTAGCCTGGGCAACAGAGTGAAATCCTGTCTCAACAAACAAACAAACAATCAAAAAACCAAAAACAAATATGAAAACAATAAAATAGAACCCAAAGAAGTTGAATCTATGTTGTGTGATATGTAAATTTTAGGTGATCTAATTTGCGACTGTAGATCTCTGGAAAAATTGGATAAGGAAAAGTGGACTCTGGCAAGGGATTTGCCAGAGGAAGTAGAAAGTAGGTTTCAGATTTTTTTAAGACAGTCATTCTTAATTTTGGCAATACATTAAGATTGCCTGGCAGAATTTTAAGAAATAAAACAGAGATCTACTTCTGATCGACTGAATAAAAATTCCTATGTCATAGCAGATAAACTCCTAGATGGCATTGATTACAATACAATATCTCCTCCAGTAGATTTTGAGCAACTTGTAGTCCAGCTACAGCAAAGTAGATAATGCAAGTGTTTATTGGTGAATAAATAAATTAGTAGATGTGGTTACCCAGAGAAGCATTATGACAGACCAATTTTTTTTTTCTTTTTTTTCTTTTGTGACAGAGCTAGCATATTTTCTCTGCCAAAATGTTTGGGAGGGTTAAACAGCAGAGCTGCTGTTTGTTTCCAAAACATGTATATTTAACTTCAGCGATTTTTATCTCTACACGAGACAGATCCTATCAAAATGGTTAAAGTACTTTAGATCTTAAATAAGTGAATCCCAAATGTCATGTTAGAGATTTGAAAACTATAAATTTTATATAAATATAAATTATTATTTTTTTTCATGACAGATAATTAGGTTGGATAGAGAGGTAAAACTTACCTAACAGGTACAATGAACACTATTCAGGTGATGGGCACACTTACAGCCCTGAACAAAGCCTTATAAAAGCTATCCGTGTAAGAAAAACATTTGTACCCCTTTAATATTTTGCAATAAAAAAGTAAAAAAGATAGATATTTGCTAATATCTGACAATTTTTGACCCACAAAAAATAACAGTTTCATGTGGATCAAAATTACCCAATTCTGAAAAAGACATTGTAATGAAGATTTATCTTCCACCTCTTCATAGTTTTCTTGACAGCACAATTAAAATTACAAGTTGATTATAATACAAACAATATTGAAACAGATTTGTTGGTATAGGGTTGTGTAAAAGAAAGAAACAGCTAAATTTCAATTGTCTAAAATAGTAATAATATTTATCAAAGGTGTTCTACAAGTAACTAGTCTACGAGGTTATTTTATTTTAAAAAGGAAAAAAGGAAAGAAGGAAGGAAAAGAAAACAATGGAAAAGAAAAACATTTAAAAATAGAGGAGAAGAAAAAAGTGAGAGAAGGAGAAATAGAGGAAAGAAGAAAATAAAAGAAAGGGAATTTGGGGTCAAATTTTTCTTATGAAAAATTTTACACTCTGTAGCTTTCTGTGGTACTCAAATACTGCTCAGAGGTATTTTAAGGATCTACAGTGATTTTCAGGAAAGAAAGGTGTTTAATCTAGCATTTTCCAAACTATGTAATCAGGCATTTGACCCAAGAATCCCTTTAACATGTAATGTTTATTAACATTCTAACAAAAAGTATTTTGTTAAAAAAGAAAATTTCTGTTATAGTGCCGATCTAGCATTCTACAAAAGGCACATTGATTTATCTGTTGGTTGTGATAAATGCTTAGAATTTTAGGTCATAGTCTCCTTGATAGATATTAACTTTTATGAACTCAAATCCCTCTTAGTTGCCTTATAATGAAAGAAGATATTCATAAAGCTGGGGCATATATTTGTCTGTCTTTATGGCAGCCCAGCATCTGAACCCCGATGGGTCTTGGTGAGAATCAGAGATGCCTTCTAGAATAACAGCTAAAACATGCCTGATGCTTGCTTTCCTGGCTTTCTTCACAGTCATGGTATCAATGCATGATCTAAGCCTCTGCCAGTCAGATGCACCTGTCAGATTTGACCCATCAGCACACACTCAAGGAGGTAGAATCAGAAAAGAAAATTCTGGCAGAGAGAAAAACTGAGTTGTGGGGCCATTGGCGGCAACAATGCTTGCAACAGCATCCTGTGCCCCATGCTAGTACTGTTAGTCCTGCAAGTGGAGACATTTACATACAATACTGTCTTCTTGGGGACAGTTTTGAATATTGTTATTGTTTGGATAATACTAGATATGGCCCTTCCTTCTGGGTAATTTTGGGAACTACTTGTTATCCTTTAAGCAAATTTCACTGGTTTTCCTTCTTGCAAGTAAGAACCCAGACTGATACTGTGGGCTTAATCTTAGTAATGGAAAATAAATACAATGTTAATGGTGTAAAGTAGCTGTAACTCTTCTATGTGCCTGAGATAGTTAGATTATGGGGAAAAATATGAAATTCTACAAAGATGATAAATAATTTTCAGAAGCATGAAGGAGGCAAGTTGAAAGCAGAGTCACCATGAGTGGTTGTGTGCTAGAATTTAGTAATGAGCAAGAGCATTTTTTCCAAGGGGGAAAAGCAATAGACCTCTCTGTTTATAATTTATGGAATAATTTAGTCTTTTCTTCCCTTGGTAACTGTCATTTCTGCCTTTTGATTTGCTTGAATTTAATTGCTGCATAAATGATTTGCCATTATACCAGAACATTCCGAGGTTAATTGTTTAAAAGCTATCATTGGTGTACCACAAAAAATAACCTAGTGCAGAAAGCCTGTGACAGATAATGTTGTATTGTCTGAAAACAACCTGAAGTTATCTTTGGTAAGATTATACTGCATCTTTCAGAGATAATAATAAGACTTTATGTTTTTAAAATACTCTATTTTCAAAGTTCTGTCAATATATTTTATCTGAGGCCCATTCCATGAAACACAACACTCTAATTTTATTTCAATAATTTAATGGAAATTTATTTCAGGGTAAATACACATTTTTAAATGAAAATTTATTTCAGAATAAATTCACTTTTCTTAAGCAGGAACATATTGGACATAATGTACTTTTAACTGTAACTTTGCATTATTATAGTGAATGTAGATAAAATAGTCTCAGAAGAGTTCATTTCAATACAACTTACAGAGCACCTGTTGTTTGTCCAGCATTATTCTAAGTATAAGAATAAAAAAAAAATGAGACATGGCCCTTGGCAATAGGTTGGCAGGAGGCACAGTAGTTATTTAATTTCAACAAAGTAAATTCTATAAAGAAGCTTAATATCAAATGCAGTAATTGTACTCTCTCAACTTTCTCAGGGTTATTGTCAAGACCAACTTAGAAACTCAAGGTTCAGTGTAGATAGTAGGTAGTTAGGATTGTAATTGCAAAGCTCCTGCTATTCATACAGAAAATAGTCAAATAGATGAAAGTTCATGGGGCTCTGTGGTGAAGTAAAAACAACAGGAGTCTTGAAAGAGAAAAACTTGGGTTCACACCAACCCAAGGAAACTTCTTACATTTACTAGATGTATAAAATATGGGTAACCATTTTAACTAACTGGAATAATGTATCCCTGGAAAGGTTGATTTGAGTTAGGAAGAATATCAGCTAATCAACTAGTGTGGACCCTCAATTATTTTAAAAAGGAATCACTCAAGTTTATAGCCCCATGAGATAATTAGATTATTACAATGCCTGACACATAATCAGCACTCAATATATATTTGTTAAATGACAAGTAGATAAGCATATTTGAGTTTTTGAAGTAGGTAGGGCAGGTGTTATTATCTCAGGTAATATCGTTTTTCATACTAGAGTCAAATTTACTGCAGATAGTAGAAGCCACATATCAAATTTGAAACTGAGAAAACTGAAGATATTCTGAACAGAAAAAAGGGCTTAATCTTTGAATTATTTACTTAAACTAAATTCTTTGGGTAGTTTCAATTTGTATCCAAATAATGCTCAAATGGAATTTTTATGTATTTAATATTTATTTATTTATTTATTTTTTGAGACAGGGTCTCATTCTGTCACCCAGGCTAGAGTGCAGTGGCGTCAACCTTGCTCACGGCAATCTAAAACTCTCAAAATCCTGGGCTCAAGCAATCCTCCTGCCTCAGCCTCCTGAGTAGCTGGGACTACAGGCACATGCCACCATGCCCGGCTAATTTTTTCTATTTTTAGTAGAGATCGGGTCTTGCTCTTGCTCAGGCTGGTCTTGAACTCCTGACCTCAAGGGATCCTCCCGCCTTGGCCTCCCAGAGTGCTAGCATTACAGGCATGAGCCACCACACCAGGCCTGGAATTTTTAAATAGAAAAAACAATAACTATTGGCCTGTGGTGTGGACCATTATTGTTGATAGGAAAAATAAAATGTAAAGTGAGTTAGTAAATATTTTCTATGGGAAAATTTTATTTAATTATAGATTCTGTTCTTAATGTTTGTATATAAATTTGAAACATACGAACAGCTCCCTAGATGTCTGCTTTTCATCCTTCATTTTATTACCTATCCATGAATCTAAAACAAAGTTTTGTACACTCAAATGAAAAGTTCAAATATAAATGCCTTTGATTTTCTGAATCATCATGCTTCAGTGAATAAGAAAGTATAATGAGACTTAACACTGTAAACACCTATGTAAGAGCTAAGTCACTTCACATGCAGCCCATCTCCAACCTAACATTGTGTCTTCAGTTTTGCTGTAACATGAGCCACATTTTTTTTCTATTTTTTTTCCGTTACTGATCATGAGCCACTTTTAATGGTCAAAGGAGAGACATGGATAGGCAAGATAATGGGCCAGGCAGAGAGTGGAATGTTCGTTCAACTACCTAAAAGATAGTGTGTGGTACATGAAGTGAGCTGAATTACTAATTACTGAGATCCAGTACTAAGCTACTTGCGTAAAATATAAAGCATCCCTTAGGAGCTTATTGAAAATGCAAAATTGAGGTCCTATCTCAAGACTTCTGAATTATAGTCAGTGTTTTTATCAAAATCCATAGGTGATTTGTATGCACATTTTATTTGAAAAGCAATGGTTTTTTCAAACTTCAACTACTTTATTAACCTTGGGCATCAGTAATGTATGATATCTCCATCTGTTTAAGTAAAGATGTTCTACATAGCTTTATATTGGTAGACAATAAAATTACTCTTCAAGCCAATTACTCTAAAAGGTGTAACACCTCTCCAAAATCCTATTTGTATGTCTATCGGTTTCCAGAAAACATAATAAACGCGGTGTCCTTAATTAATCAACTCAGTGTTTATATGACTAAATTTGCTGTCTCAATAAAGCCTGAAAAACAGTTACTGCCTTTCATTTCTGCCTCCATCGAGGAGGAGTTAAACATATTAAATGGAAACTCACCCTTTCTCTGTTTCTTGCCAAGAAATACCCTTTTTTATCCAGAAGTTGGCATAACTTCCAAGTTCAAAGAAGCACTGGATTTTACATCGAGAAACATCTGCTTTAATTTGTGCTTGAAATAAAATGGGAACATAAACATCTTTCATTGATCTTCCTCTTTTTGTTACTTCTACAGCACTTAGCGTCTGTGTCAAAAAATCAACATAATGTTGTAGAATGTTTTGCACTAAAGGATGCTGCTTCATAATTAAATTGTAATGATGTCAAAACAGGAATGCGGATAATATGTGCTATAGACACTCAAAGAAGAAATTTAGATTGCTTGGGTAGTCTATAAATAAGCTACATGGAGTGGGTAGGTATTAAACTTGTTACTGAGGGATGAAGAGGGACTGGAGAGCGGACAGAAAAGGGGAAGAGATTTCAATAAAGGCAATGACAATGAAAAAGATATGAACAGATAATGTGGAAAGCAAGTTCAAAAATTCACAAAAATACAAGTTCTTGAAGTATGGTGATGAGATTCACAATTAGAAATATTGACCAAGGCAGATTCGCACTGGTATTGAAGTCCATGTTGAATTTGCATATTTCCCGTAGTTGATAGACACATTTTAAGTAAGTAACAAAATGAAAAAAAAAAGTGTTAGGAAGAAATTTTAATCAAGCAAAGATATGCCGCATGCAACTCCAGTATATTAATGCCAGTATTATAATGAATGCGAGGTCTTAATAAATGATTGCTGAATGTTAAATGAATGAATATACAGTGATTCATGTAATTTTCGGGAACTGAAATTAGTTTTTGAAGTCAATTAACTCTTCTTCAATTTGTTTATGTGTTTCACAATTTTCCAAAACATGTTGGAAATTGACATAAAGTCATCAACAGACAAAGGTAACAATTGTAAATACAGGATATACACACGTGTCTAAACATGGCTGCAGGTTGGTCTCTAGCATGTTTCCCTTCTAAATATAACTCTGGATTTAGGGTTCTTTCAAACACACTTCAGTCTTTTTTAGGGTGAGAATCTCTAGGTCACTGGAGAAACTTTTATTGTCATTATGATTTCTGGTGTCTCCTCCTGTCTTTTATGACAAGACACCTACCTGCCTTTAAGGTTCAAGTCTTGGTTTACAACCTAACATCTTCTTTTTATTTATTTATTATTTTAATTGACAAATAAAAAATTGTATATAGCACATACAGCATGTTGTTTTGAATTATGTAGATATTGTGAAATGGCTAAATTGAGCTAATTAACATGTGCATTATCTCCCATACTTTTTTGTGGTGACAGCACTAGCATGATCTCACTTATATTTGAAGTATAAAAAGGTTGAAATCGTAGAAGTAGATAATATTAGAATGGCGATTACTAGGGACTGGCGGAAGGGGAGAAGAATGAGGAGATGTTGGTCAAAGGATACAAAATTTCAGTTAGGAGGAGGTTCGAGAGATCTATTGTACAGCATGATGACTGCAGTTAATATCAATATGCTGTATTCTTGAAAATTGCTGAGAGAATAGATTGTAAGTGTTCTCACTACAACCTAATATATTCTTGAATGGCAACTGCAAGGCGTGAACCAAAGGTCAGTTTCCCCAAATCAGCATCTCAGGGTATCTTCTTCTTGCCTTCACTCATCCCAGCAAGCCCCGGCTTCAAGACAGCCTGAAGTATTTTCTAAGAGTCACTCTGATCATTGCTCTGTAGATGTTGGCAGAACTGTTACAGAATTATCACGTCAAAACTTTCATCTAAAACATTCATTTGTAGATTGTCATAATGCTGTAGACACCTCCTGGAACAGCACAGCAGTTCTTAGGGGATCCCTACTTGACAGATGGTGTGTGCTTCCCACTGAAAAGAGTAGGAAGGTGACTCGTGGGCTACTGGCCATGAAACGATGACAAGTCCCTCTGACAAAAATCTCCAGTATTCAGTAAAGAGGCTCTTCTCCTTCAGGGAAATCTGTTTTCCAGGTGCGATCTATATAATCCAAGTTTTTCTTCATTTCTACAACTTGAAATTATGATAAACTAACAAGAGAAGAGATGATGGAGCAGAACACAGATTGCTTTGATATTCCATTTCATTATGCCCAGGCAGACCATTCAAAAAGCAGGCTAGCAATCAAGAGGAGACAGAAACTGAAAGTCTAACGTCAGGACCCAATTTATATTTCTTAAATTATCTGAATCATTAAATATTGGACTACTGGGAAAGCAGCAGTTGTAATCAATCAACAATGCAATCACCATAAATTATTTTGAGAACTTACAATAAGTTCAAAATAGTCCAGTTAGATTATTTTCATTTGTTTTATATGCCCAGTGATAACATATCCTTCTTCAGTGTAGGGATTATAGCCAATAATGGCATGCTTTTCCACTGGAAGCACACAGAACATACATGTTGATTTATAAAGGTAAACAAGGGCTGAATCTATCTGTTCAGTGGTGATAGGGAGACAGGGGATTCTCTTGAGGCTGAATCGTGTTCTCCATCAGTCCACTCTGAAAAGGGCTGAATCTTAACGTAAAAATTAAACAAAGATTGCTAGACTAGCAAGGGATCTTATAGGCTCCCCAGAATAACCTTTTATTTCATGAATGGGTCCCCTAATATTCTAAATTTCTGTATGCTGATTTCTGATGTGATTCTCACAATCCTGACCTCATGTTCAGCTGAAATATGAAGTGGTCCCTATAGTGGGATCTGAGAGACTCCTGAAAGTTGCCACTTCAGGAAACAGATGTGTCACAGCTGATTGAGAATTTCTAATTTCTGAAGGCAGAGCCATTAGTTAAATGACATGAGAGAGCAGAGAATGAACGTGTTACCACCCACTGATCTCTAGAATTACTATTAATAGATCTCATCTGTAAATTGAGGTGCTTAGCTAAAAGGAAATTGGATTTTAACATGGCGACACATTAGAATCACTGAAATGCTTGAAACATACATAAATGCCTGGTTTCCAGCCCCCACAGAGTTTAATTTAATTGGTCTGGGGTGGCTCCTGGACAGTTTGCAAGTTTTAAAGCTTTTGGATGGTTCAAATGTGCCATCAGAGTTGAGAACCAGGGAATGAGACATCCTCAAGGTGGTCTCCTGTTCTAACACTCTGAGACTCTGGAAGGTCTGAAGTTTGCGTCACTGGATCTTCGATCATCCATTGTTACTCTAGTGAGGGATTCTCACATATAGGACAATCCAAGGATTCACTTTCTGGAACTCTAGCTACCAGCAATTTATAATATTTCTAGTGAACCCTAATAACCTCCCAATGGAAAAAAATCATGCCCTTTGTTGATTTCAGATTTTGCCATAAATGTGAGTTCTTGAGTTATTTCTTCCAATTGTAGCCAATATTATACTAATTGTAAAGATTATGCACATAAGAATTGATTATTTCTTGAAAGTTGGATGAAATCAACTCCTATCTACAATATTCCTCTTGTGAAGACATTGTGAAATATTTGTTGTTGGAAAGTTCTATATAGATAACTCTTCAATGGTATTTATAAATCCTTGAGAAAACACAAGTAATAAAATAATTTTAGTGGGTTATTGTTGCATGAAAATATTAGTCAGAACTTATAAAACCACGGTTGGCTTATGAGAGAAAATTGTAAATGTGTTTTGCTGGAAATTGCTGAGGAAACATAAGAGTGTATTATTATTTTGGATTCTGTTTATTGGAAACGTTTTGGGAACTGGAAATTTAATTAGCTGGCTTACTGGATTAAAGGCGACTGGCAAGAACCATCCTTCACAAACTACAATCTCAAAAAGCTCCATTTTAACCTAAGGGTTGAGGATTTGTTCCTGATTGAATTTGTAGGATCACGGTTCATAGATTCTTTCCATTGCTGCTTCTTAGTATTTTACTGTATTTACTGTACAGTATTTTACTGTACTTAATCATTACTAGAAGTCTAGAGCTAAATTTAGAATTTATACTCTTCTAGTGTTTTTGAAGAGCTGTGAGACTCTGCCACAAGCAGCTTAGCATAGAACAGCTTCAGTCTGGAGTGGGATAAATGCTTCTCATGGTTGAACATTTCCTACAGTTAGTTCCTTTGCCATGGTGTACTATGAGAGATTGTGTTCTTAGCAGAAGCTGAAATAATCCTCTTTTAGCTCAAACAACAACAACCCAAAAAAAAATGACAGTAGGCAAGCTAGAGCAAGAAGCGCCAAAAAGAGGAGTAAGGACTTAGGTTATAGGAATGATGTTGACAAACTTGTCATCAGTCTTAGCTCTGCACTCAGCACAATGCCCAGCACCCAATTCTTATTGGCATTGAGCCTTTGCTCTGTGAGGCGTATTGGGCTATGTACTTCCCTCATGTTTTCTCACTTTTCCCTTATCACAATTACACCTGGGCTTTTAGCACTTCCTTAGGTCCAAGCACCATGGATTTTGCTCTGGGACTCTCTTCTACAGAGGGTCTGCTCTGGGTCTCCTCTAGAGGTGCCTTTCCCCTGCTCAAGGCCCCGTGTCCACCTGGACCTCTTCCCATTTCTACACCATGTTCTGGGTCCTCGTAACTATGGTATTCCCTGTTCAAATGGCCTTGAGTCCACCTCACAGAGCAACACCGGCCTTATTGCCAGAGGCAGATAAGAACCTGTAAAAACAAAATCCACAGGGAGGCAGCCCAGGGCTGGTATAGGGCCCCACGTGGTAAGAAAAGCAGATGTCTCCTATCTTGGTGCTCTGTCATCCTCAACTTATGGCTTCCACCGCTTAGTTCAACAGAGCCTCTTAAGTTCCAGCTGTCTGATGCTCATTTCAGTCAGAAAGAAGGAGAAAGGGGTGACAAAGCACATCCGCTCCCTTCAAGGGCACTTACTGGATGTTGAACACAAAGCTCCTCCTTACGTCTCATTAGCCTTAACTCCTGTGTGCATGTGTGTGTGTGTGAGAGAGAGAGAGAGAGAGAGAGGGAGGGAGGGAGGGAGGGAGGGAGAGAGAAGGGGATGAGTGGCTCTGTTAAGTGCACAGTTATAGTATCATCTACCTGGCACATTTATTGCAATTACTGTTATAAATTAATTTTGACATTTTCATTTGGCTCTGTTCTATTTGTCTTGTTTTACTCCTCTTTCCCCTCAGACTGTTTTTTATTTCCTTGCATGCCTTTAAAAAATTGCTTGAGGTTATTATTGCATTTTTCTCTCTACTGTATTTGAGGATTTTTATTCTTTTCATCGTTATTATCACATTCAAATGAATATTTAATAAAATCAACCTCTGGAGTAATATAAGGACCTAGGACAGCTTTAACTCTAAGTATTCCCCTTGCTCTCTAAGGCTGAACCAAACAAAAATTGGCAGAATGAAAACTAGAGCTAGAAGTGCTGGAAGAGGAGGAAAGTGCTCAAGCAATGGGAATGACATTGAAGAGTCTAGGTACTTGGGACTTTGCATGCAATATTGTCTGTTATTTTTAATTCAGCCTTGTTATAAACCCAAGCTAATTGTTATTATTGTTTTATGTCATTCATTTATTTTTAGACATACACATATGATTATTTTCTTTGCTCACCTGTGTATTTCCATTTCAGATATTCTTTCTAGAGTCATTTTTTTTCTTCTCCTATTAGGTCATTTAGAAGTTCTTTTAATGACAGTAAGTTTTTGTTTATCTTAAAATGTCTTTATTTGCTTTTGTTCTTGAAAATAGTTTTCCCAAGTAATCAATATAATTTGACAGCTATTTTCTTTCTGGATTTTGAAGATATATTTAACTCTCTACTTGCTACCATTATTTTAGACTTTGCCATTCTAATCATAATGCCTTTGTTAATCTTTTTTTCATGGCTATTAAGATCTTTGTACTTTGCAATTTCATCGTGACTTATTTAGGTAAAGATTCCTTTTAATTTACGCTATGTTTAGGATTCTTTGGTCTTCCAAATGTTATCATTCATCATTTTACTCAATACTAGAAAATTCTCAGGTATTTTTTCTATAAATACTACCTCTATATAATTTTTTTCTACTATTTCTTCCTGGTATCTATTTAAAATAGCATACACACATAAAGTCAAAAACCATACACAAAACAAAACAACAAAACCAAAACCAAATAAACAAAATGATTGTGATAAATGCTAGGAATGGAAATACTCCATTCTGAAGAATAATAGAGTCTAAGACCTGAGGGCTGAGAAAAAGCCCATCTATATAAAGAAATAACATAATTCTAGTTGGGGGGATTAAATGACAAGCACAACGCTGTCATGAAATAGGAACAAAATTGGCGTGTTCTAAGAAAAGACAGAGGCTGATGTGAAGGCTGTACGATGAGGGAGGAGAGAGGAACGAAAAGGCAATTTGTAGGCAGTAGCCAGATCCGTCCATCTGTCTGAACCCACCTCCCTGCTTGAGTCCTCATGCCTGCTGCAACCCTCGCTGCAGCCTTGCACTTTGAGCCCCCATTTTAGTTCATCCTCATCTGTTGAGCTGGAATCTCAGGCTCAGACTTCACTCAGACACTGAACCTTGACCGTATCCCCTAAGAAGCTTGACAGTCTGGAGCTTGATCTTGACTTTGCTCCCAAGACGCTTTTTGTCAGACATTCTCACTTCTTTTTCTGTCTCCTCAAATCTACCACCAGCATTTCTTATGGATGGTAGACCAGGATCGCGGCCTTCAATCTATTACACTCCCAGCCAATTTAACTGCTAGGCAGGCCCACCAGGGCCACTTTGTCCCCAGCTCACTCACTACCTAATGTGCTTCCTGCCTTTAGGAACAGCAGGAGCCACTGAGTACAGGGACCTGAAAGGAGTAGCTCCTGGTGGCCGGTGATGAGCCACCAAGAAAGGGAACAACAGTTTAAGACGTGAATCCTGAGCTCCCTGATGGCCAGGTGGTCTTATGTTTGACTCTTAGCCAAAAATTATTTTTCTTGCATATTTTCCAAGCAGATTTTAAGGTATTAATAACCATTCACACATTAGTTCATGGTGTGAGATTGAAATAGCTTTTGAAAACAGTTACTTGTTTATTAGAAAAGAGGAAATTTCCGCATAATGTTAACAATTAAAAGTTAATGAAATGAATATGAGTATTGCTATAACATCTTTAGTTCTTTCACCATATTTCACTTATTTCTCCACTGAGAATGATTCCATGTATTCTTGGATATGTTTATAAAATTCAGGCTTATCAATTAGATTTCTCATGCCAATAAAGCAGCCGGCAAATCGAACTGACTTCAGTGAGGCCCTTGAGGCCTCTGTTAATGAAACAATGGAGAGGTTTTTGAGTTTGGAACTACAATCATGTGAGTTCATGAAAATCTGAGATATTAAAGTTTGAGTTATTTTGAATGGGCAATGATCACAAATGCATGGGAATTAGAGTATATTCAGCACCTTCATTGGTATTTTCCTGCTAATTATACTTATCACCTAAAAGTCATTGCTGCAACATATGTATGTCAATCTCACTCAATTAATCTGAACATTTGTATAAATGGAATTTATTAAAATATAGTGCAAAGAGGTTGTGCTTAGAAGACAATAGCTTTCCACTATAATACATAAGTACAAGATTGAAAGAGATGTATTTACAGCAAACCATTTCTTCAATTCCCTAAAATACTTAAATAGAAAAAGAACAACAACGTTTTCTTATGACTTAGAGTAATTATATTTAACTTAGGTGTAGTTCTGTTACTTTAGCTTTTGTTAGAGATGACCAAGATATTTTAAAATCTGAATATAACTGTGGGGAAATTAAAGGTTGTATTAAAGGTTGTCTTATTTTCAAGGACATGTGTGGGTTTTTTTTAAAGGAAACATAAAGGAAGTAAGCAAGTAAGTATTACTGCAACACTGATGCTTATAAAAATAGGGTGATCGACCATCTCAGCTTGTCTGGGACCATCCGGGTTTTAGCCCTGAAAGTACCACATCCCAAGAATAATCTCATTCCCAGGCACACAGGGATGTTTGGTCAGTCCATATGAAAACCAGAACACTTAAAAAAGCAATGTGAATGGAGTAGATTCTGCTGAGTTTAAAATAGGGTAATTTATTATCCAAATTGGGTATATATTTATGAGTGAAAGGAGGCACTATTAAAAGTTTACTGTGACAACGTGCATACACTAGAACAGGCTAAAGCAGGGGTCAGCAAACTTTTGCTATACAGGGCCACACAATAAATATTTCTGGGATCTTAGGAATTTTAGAGGGCAAACTGTAATGCTAATTATAAGAAGAGTTTCATAGAGCAAGTCTGAGTCAAGAACTAGAGGATAAACTAGTTGAGCAATGAGAATTTCTTGAGCTTAATGTTGTAAGTTTCATTTTGAATACCCAAGCTAGTATTTTTAAAATTCCTCTTCTTGCGTTTTATCATGGATATTTGTAACCTCAATTGTGTCCATATGGGGATTCTCTCTTGTTTTATATCCGTGAGGTTGAATGTGCAATGCACTTGAATAATTGAAAGGGAACACTGGTATCTCCTGACAATTTCTTTCATCAAAATCAGCAGCCTAAATACCACAGGGAAGGAAGGTCAAAATATCTAAAAGATATACTGAGATCCCTTATAATGTCAGTGCTAGGGCACGGGGTTAACAACTATCCCACAACAGAACAAAGGCTGATGGGAGTATTGTGACATCTCACAGGTGATGGCTTGACCTGCATTAGGATCCTGATTAGATGTGAGCAGTATTCTGAGGGAGAGAAAAAGAACATATTTACATGAATAGAATGCAAAATAAGGCACTTGTCTTAAGTGCTGTCTTACTCCACAAATCGTAATACTAAGAAATGTTCCCAAATTGTTTCAAACCAGCACATTTCTGCCAACAGGAGATGCCATAGGCAAACATATACTGCCAGGTTCAACTGTTAATTTCTTCTCTCATTAAGTATGAACTTTGAGCAAGTTACTTTACTGCTCAGCTTACTCATCTGTAAAGTAGTAATAACAATAGTATCTACCTTATAGGGTTGTGATGAGGAATAAATAAATCAATACCTGCAAAGCACTTATAGCTCTGCCCTGTACATAGTAAGCATGCAACAAATATTATCTATGATTACAAAGTACCTTGTTCTTAGAAAGAGTCTTCAACTATGGAGTCTAAATCATATATTTGCAAAATTTTCTTACAAAATGTCAGAACAAAAGGTACTGTATTGATTAGATTTATTCAGAAAACATATCTTGAGAGCATATTGTATACCTTGTGTAGTACTATGTACAGGACATATAACATGAGTATAATATATGCCAAAAATTATGAAGGGTCTAAGATTTTATTCATACTATACTTGCAAGCTAACAAGATTATTTGTCCCAGTTTCAGCAATGCTGGAAGACTCCTGGGTCAAAGTCAAAGGACAGTTTATTACTTACAGTACTAGCAGTAACCAGAGTATTAGCATTTTTGCACCAGTTTCTGGAGCCTCAATACCCATAGTGTGATGCAATCCAGGGCCATGGATTGTGTTACGGGAGAGGAATCCTAAATGTAGGAATCCCAAATATTTTCTAGTTGGTAGTAAGCATACCTACCCTTTGATCCACAGGGAGACATAATCTTCTAAGGTTGTTCACTAACAAACATCCTTGAATAGATAGTCTAGAACAAAATGGCAATCATAAAGCTTACATTCAAATTGGAGAAGGAAAAGAAGAAGAAGAAAGAGAAAGTGGATTAGGAGGGTTGATGTACTTCAAGGATACTCTGGCAAATAATAATCATTTGCATCCATTGGGGCCAAGCATCTCAGTGTCATAGATTTTCCAAGTTGCTATGCCCTCTCTAAGGAAAGAAAGGTGAGATAGGAAGAAGCATTCATTTCTGGAAGTGATCTGGGTTCTACAGGTTTATGTAATGTGTCACAGCCTAAGTAGCACAGGTAGCACACAGTTGAGGAGCAGTTGCAGTATATATCCATGAAGGGTCAACTTCATTCTGACCAAAGAGGACTGGGTCTTCAGTATGCCACAGTTCTTGTGCTGATAGTTATACCACGCTCTGCATTCTCTGTGGATGGTTTTTGTGCACTGAATGGTTCTGCTGCTACACTAGCATCTTCTGGGGTTCCTAAATATAACTCTTGAGGACTCTAACTTTTAGTCTCCCATGAGCTCTAGAATGATCCTCTTTTGCAGTTTTTCTCCTCTTCTAAACTTCTAAAGCACAATATTGACATAATCAGTATATATCTTTGGAATTTATTATTTGATACACATTGGCTCTGTGCATTCTAAACTTCTTAGTTAATTATAACTATATATCTACATAATATCTTAACTTCAAAACATGAAAAAGAATAGACGTTGATCTTTTGTTTTTGGAAAATTCAAAATATTAATTTATCATCAATCTATTAATAAAGCACTTATTACATACTAATATATATAAATGTATTCCCACTAAATTTAGTTTCTCTTTATTAATAGGAAAATATTATTTTTGCTTATGACTGCTTATATTCCTAGTCAAATAGTTATCCTTCTCTCATAGAAGTTCTTCATTGTAACTTTTTCCTAACATTGCTTAATTTATCAGTGAAAGAGAGGAGAAATATTATTTTCTCATATCAGCAGCATACTTTAAGTGGCTTACTCGCTAATGTTATGGTGGAGCTTGGACTCAACGGAGATCCTCTATCCAAACTTTATGTTCCTTCTTATCCACAGAAACAATGGTTTCCATGTAGAGGATGGTTATTAACTCCTCAAGGATAATTACTGCTTGTGAGGGCACTATCAAGATAATTAGTTGCCCTTAAATATCCAGAGTGATTCATTTAACAAGAAAATGGGTTATATATTGTTCTCTGTTTATTACTACCTCTCTCTCTTCATCTTTCTATGAAAATACTAAATAAAATAATGTTAATGATTATAATTAGAAAACCACCTTGGTGTGTACTTATTCTACAGCAGTACTTTATGTTATTTCCATATCTTAGAAATGTTGTTAGAGTAGTTTTCATTCATTCAAATATTACTTCATTTTTGTTCACTTACTATGCTTGAGATGCTAGGGATACAGTATTGGACAAACAGATGAAATGCCTTGCTCCTATGTAGCTTGTGTTCTAGCATCAAAAGAGAAGGGGTAAGTAACAAAGAAACACAGCTTGGAAGTGGCTTAACTAGAATTCAGAACTGGGTTTGTTTGAAGTCCTTTGCCTTGAACGCTTGAACGACTTCTTAGATGTTTCCTACAAAAAAGGGAGATAGAGTTTTAAAAATAGCCTTGTTTCACAAATGGTAACAACATCGTGAAAGGTTGTAAGATGTCAACAGATACTTGTTGAAACAGGGAATAGGCTGCTGGGGCACTTCTAAGAGTCAAAGCATTTCTGCTTTTATTAGGCTAGAATCTAAGCAACCTCTAACTCCAGAGAATCAATCCGTTTTAGATTATTGGGCAATTTCCCCAAAATTATACAATATTGAGTGGAGGTAGGGTTTCTGTACCAAAAATAAATTCTCCTTGACTTAAGAAACATTATGTGAAGTTGTTCTCTAAAGACTAACACTGGGTTGGATCATGGTCCCAGTTCAGGAGAACAGAGCTAAGTGACAGGATTCATAGCCATACACTCTTCTGAATTCCATTACATGGAGGATGTAATAAAGATGATATCAGAAAGATCATGGAGATTATCTGAATTCTTAATTCTTTTTTTCATCCCCACAAGAAAATCCACTGGTCCTTTTATGTATTACCACCAGTGGTAGGCAGAAATATTTTCATACTCTAATTTCTGAAACCTGTGAACATGCTATATTACATGGAAAAAGTGACTTTGCAGGTGTAATGAAGATTATGGGTCTAGACTAGCTGGATGGGCCTAATGTAATCACATGAATTTTTTAAAGCAGAGAACTTTCTCTGGCTGTGATTAGAGAGGTGCAATAGAAGAGGCACCAAGGATGTGGTGGAGGGAAATCAGAGAGATTCCAATCCTGAGAAGTTTTGGAGAGCCCTGTTGGCTCTACAATGTAGGGGGTCCCATGCAAAGACAGGAGATAGGTCTCTAGGAAATAAGGGTGGCCCTCCCCTGACAGGTAGCAAGGAGATGGGATGTCTCAGTCCTGTGGCCACAAGGAAATGCATTCTGACAAAAATCTGAATGAACTTGGAAGTGGATTCTACCCCAGTGCCCCCAATAAGAAAGGCCATACTGCCAACACTTTTAATTTTTGCTTGGTGAGACCTGTGGCAGATTTCTAACCGACAAAGCTGTGAGATAATAAATGGGTGCTATTTTAAACTTCTATCTAGTAATACAGCAGTGGGAAACTAAGAGACTACTTCTGGGAATATTTAATGACCATCTCTTCTAGTTTATTATTTTGAGCCTGTTTATTCTTTCTTACCAAAATTTAATTGAAGATACGCAGCTCAATGCTTGTTTTTCATCCTTGGCCTTATCCATTTTTGATTGAGGTCTCATTTATTACTGTTTGAATGGGCTGAGACCATTGCATATTTATTCTTATCACCAGCCACCCCCACTTAAACCCCATAGTTCTAAATGAGTGCACTTGTAAAAAGGCGTTCAAGTGGCCTTATAAAAGCAAGAGATGCAAAAAAGAGAGAACTGGAAGACATCCAAACCCGTGTCTTTTATTATTTTTTATCTTTACATGTATTTTTGTAATTGGAGCCTTTTAAAATTAATGCTCCACATTTAAATGTGGTAGCAAAAATGAATAGAATATTTTCACAAGGTTCCAGTAGCTACAGGGAAGGTATCTGGAGCAGGTGAGTTTTTAGGCTTGCAAGCATCAGTACATTTATTGGCAAATGACCTGGTTCCTACTTTATCCAAACAGTTGAAACACCAGTGTATTTAGAGTCCAAAGAGTATGAGAAATTGCAAATTTGAAGATCTTGGTATAAAATTATGATAATTTCACATAGCAAGTGGCCTCCAGAGATAATCTAAACAATCTTCTGGCCTCCAGGGACAAGCATGGTAGCTTAGAAACCTGAATGTCTTTGAATTAGGTTTGGACTTACACAAAAAAAATTCCAAAATAACAGTTAAGTTACATATAAGTTTCTTCCTTGCATAAAAGAAGTTCAAATACGGACAATTTGGCACTGATATGGTGGCTTCATGATTACCAGATATTCATAAATGTTACTTCTCACATATTGCTCCCTTATCCTAGTCTGTAACTTCCATTGTACATATCTCCTCATGGTTTAAAGAACCACTACATCTCCAACATTACATTGACCTTTAAGTTAACAGGAAAGATGTAGAAGTTGGCAGAAAATTATGTTCTTCCCAAGTCAGTTTCTTTTAAAATCTCTTTATTGAATTGCTATAAAATGCTCCACTTTAGTATCATTAGCCAGATGTTTTAGTATCATTAGCCAGATGTTATTTGACCAAACTTGGCTAAAAGGGAGGATGGGAAATTAATATTTTAGCTAAGTAAAACAGAACTCTAAATAAAATTAGTGTTCTAAGGAAGAAGGAATGAATAGATACTGAATGGAGAATAGTGTTTTCTGCCTTACTCAAATGTAAAGATTTCTTCCAAAGGAAACTTTCGCCATCTTTTTAAGATATATGGTTTAGAGCATGATTATCCCTTGCTTTCAGGAACTTCTGTAATGATAAACAAATTCAGCTCACTTAGAGTCTATGCAAAAAGAAAAGAATGTGAACTGTAGTAGACTTTACAGTTTTTCACTTTTCCACTGGAAACATGCTCCTGAATTTTCTGGAGATGTGATCCTTTCTTCACTTTAGGTTCATTTGGATTTGGTGGATGTAACTCCTCTTTATGTCTAGGAGGAGCCTTGTTTGGTCTCAGTTAATCATCACACCCCATACACTGGCTACAGTGATTCCTACAGGGATGGGCATGCAGCCCGATCCTACCCAGAGAGAGTTAAACTCAAGAATTTGTTTAACTCTTTCTTAGTTTCTCTTCCTATCTGACATAAACCCAAAGGATTGCATCCCCGGATGCTGCTAGCAATAATCCTGGGATGTCAAGGGGAGAGCTTGTCTGAGAATGGAGTGAATTTATAGACAGGCACTTTAACAGTTAGGAAAAAAGTGAAATCAGATCTTTTGGGGCCCTGTATGAATTCCAAAGAAATCATTTCATGTAAGTAAATTTGTGTCAGGTTTTCTGTTCATTGACAGCCAAAAGAGTCTTTATTGTCACAGAAAACAACATATTGACTGACCATTATATATTGGCTACTATAGCTTTCATATTAGCATATTTTCTTTTAATAGTGCCCAACAATCTAGGAGGGTAGATATAAGTATTATAAGTTTAATAAACGTGGAAACTGAGGTCTAGAGAGAATTAATATCTGTCCTTATAGCTTTAAAACAGTCAAGTCCACGTCTGTGAACACTAGTTGAACGTTGTTGTATGAAGTAGAAGGAATTCAGGTCCAGCTACGACTGTGACTGCATTTACGTGTTTGCGTGTGCAGGCTGGGTAGGGAGGTGTATTTCTTCAGGTCCTGTAAACAATGGGTAATGAAAACTATCCTTCGGTCACTCAAAGAAATACTACTTTGTTATTTTCCGTACGTTTTCCAAAAGAAAGCACATTTTTGCTGGGTTACAGCGTGATAGCATTCCCCATTTCTCTTTATCATTCTTCATACCACGTCTGATTTCCACTGTTTTGTTCAAACATTTGTAAAGTTATTTTGGTATGTATATGGTTAAAACATAGATAACCAGGGTGAGCTGAGCTTAACAGGAAGCCCACCTTCCATCTAGTTTTATCCTCTCTCCACGTCTTCCCCACAGTAAACTTAAACATGACTTGTTTTATCTCAGCAATTGAAAACTTTGCCATAGACTGTAAAAGGCACATAAAACTAAACGTCCTTACGGATATTTAGTTTATGTTCATGTAACAAAGTAGCATTAGTAGGCATGGATTGTTATTTTTTAAATCTTTGACTGACTTGCATGTTGTCTGCTCCCATATAAAAAGCTGTGATTTTTCATTTTTTTTTAGCCCTCAGGGTAGTGTTTTTATCGCATAAATTCAGAGAAAAAGAACTGACATTTGGATTTTTGAAATAGACATTTGAAGCTCATAGCAGATGAAACAGTTTTTAGAGAAAAACATTTGAATTTAAAAGCTTGTCTTTGTTGTGCATGGAAGTTCAAGTTCTCTCTCTCTACATAGAAAGGATACGTTACTACTAATAATAGAGTAAGAAAATAGAGGGAGAGATATAAGAGAAACAAAAGACACAGTCACTGCTGTGGGCCACCTCTTGCACAAGTTTCCAGTAGAAAATAAGACATAGCCACCTCCCAAGTAGGTTAGGAATCTAAGAGCAGAGGACCCCGTGTCTTGTGTTCAGGTTGGGGGGTCTAAGAATACAGCAAGATTCTAGAATAATTGCCACATCACAACAGGAAAATACACATGGTTGGTGGGTGTTTTTTATTAGAAGCCCTGAGACAGCCCCCAAACTTGCTGTTTGCTTGAGATGGAAGTAGCCACATATTCCTAAGCTCTTAGAAGAGTCAGAAATAGCAAAGAGAGAGAGGGAGAGCTGCAACCTTCTAAGATAATACATAATGGGAAAGAGAAAAAGTTTGACTCAGATTAAGTCAGAAGTTTTGAATTAATTCTCATGCTTTTGACTAGTTTTCTGTGGAAATCCTATTATTTTTGGTTAAGGATGCATCTTCCTAAGAGAGTTTGTGTTTGCCTCTGCGTGAGGCCCTGCTGTAATACCCACCTTGCATAACTCTCAAATGTAAACCCACATGCGGCCAGGCCTGTGCTTGTGATTTCCCAGGGGAGCTCCTCCTGCTTTCGTTCCTCCAGCAGTTCAGACTGAAACAGAAAGTCTGGTTGAGGAAACGGATTTTCCTCGTCACCTTCTTCTGGCGTTATGCGATTTTTTTCTAGTCTACTCTTGAATTGAGGTTATAGAATTTCACAAGCTCCAATTTTATTTCAGGGCAACAGCTCCAAATCTCCATGTTGTACAAGCCCCAAGATCTTGTCTTCTATGAGGCTCTTAACATTCAAGGCTGTATTTTTACCAGGATTTGAAATAATCTAGCAGCTGTTGTCCTGGCTTTAATACACACTTGCAACCCTGCTGTACTGCCTCCTCTTTAGTTTGACTCTTGAGGATTTCTCCTACGTTCCAGGAAATTCAGTAGGAGTTTAAAAAGATGCTGGTTATATTCTGTCTCGGTACTGTGCATCAGAAGTTTCACCAGGATATCTGGTTTATCACAAAAATGATGTTTTTGCAAACCCTGTTACATACACTAACTCATTCGATATCAGAGATTATATACCATTGTTATAGATGAGGTAGCAGGTGAAGTGGAGAGTGCTTATTCTCTGAGACCTGTGTACTTCTTATTAAAGAATCGGTACTGGGAACTTCTTCACTCCCTCTGATACATCAGAACATCACTTCCTCAGCTTCCCGTGAAACCCCTGAAACCTGCTGGTTCCAGGCTCATGTTTTTCTGTTGCCCTGGCATGGTACCCTGTTTTCCTCCTGCTCACTCACTCTCATTCACTAAGACCGTGGCACCTATTCATAGCTCACTCTTCTACCACGCACATTACCATCATCCTAGTTCAGTTTAGCAAATGTCCCAGTCAACTCTCAGGCCTTTTATTTATTTCTTTGATCTGTTATTCTCGGCGACTTCAGTCTTTATTTTTTCTGACCACAAGGCTACATTGAAGACATTTACTCTGCAATAATAAATTCGGCCACCTGACCTTTTGACCACAATCTCCTTTTGTTACTTTACAAAAGCATCATGTCTATTCTTAGGCTAAAATTGGCCTTTATATAAAAACATACATGCAATTTAGGTTGGCATCTTACTTCAATTTGAGTAAATCACCAATGGGATTAAATGGAAATGTTAGTCTTTATAGATATGTAAGTTTTAGGTACTATGATATTTTATAGTTGATGCTAACTTAGAGATCACTATACACACACACACACTCTTATTTTACACACAGAGGTCTTAATTTTGAAGAGATATGTTTGTTCACTCACTCATTTATTTATTCTACCTCTTCAGTGATGGGCTCTGTGCTGGCATCAATGTTCCAAAAGCAGTAAAACAAGAGTTCCGCCCTTGAGGAGAAGCTCACTGTCTGGTGTGGGAAACACAAAGTTAGCCAAACTATTACATTTCAACATACACATGAAAACAGAAGCATGTTGAAAACAATTTGACAGTATATCAAAACTAGTGACAAATTGGAGGGTTCAGAAAATGTGCCATGGGTGGAGAGTTGATGACTTGGTCCCCGGTACCAACTTATTACCCTCCCTTCCAGTTACGCATTTGTGGTATAAATAATGGAATTTGTAGAATCTTCTACATATTCCCTGTTTTTTTTGCTTCAGTCTGCAACCACAGCTAGGCTTCTAAAATGTGTATGGGTGCTTGAAAGGGATTCTTCTATCTTAAGAAGCACAAATCAGAAACTCTTCTGGACTCTGAAACCACCTAGGGCCTTATTGAACCACAACGTCTAGCAATATTATTATTTCTGTTGCACTGAAGCAGAGACGAGAAACTGGCAGCCCATATGTGTACTGTGTATGGCCCTCAGACACATTTAGTTTGTCCTTTGGTACTTTAAAATACCAAAACTTAATGTTTTTCAACGTTGATTGCATTTCCAGTTTACCACAATCTCTACTGCCTCCCACTGCTCGCTCTCAGTTGCTTCTTTTGGGATCTTGCCTCTTCATGTTGGCATTTTAATTTATGGTCTTCAAATTAAGATGTGAAAGAGCCAATATCATTTATCAGTCAAGGAACACAGGTTAACAAAAGGAAAGAAAAAAGAATATTACCAGTTTGTTTTTGGGTGGTCCTATTCAAGCTGTTGCATTTTCTCTGGAAGATGACTTGCAGCCGATGGAAGATAAGTCATTAAACAGTTATACTGATAGAGCATAAGTAGGCACAAAGTATTTCTAACCAAAATATTTTCATTTATGATTTTTTGTAATTAAATATTTGGAAAAATGATGTCTTACCTTGTCCTAGTGAAAAATGTCGGGCAAACTCAACCATATCAAATAAAGTCATAAATTCAGAATTAAGAAAATGGGCTGCCTTGAATTTTAATAAAAATGCTTATCACAAAACCCGAGCACTTTAATTCCCAAGAGAGACATAGAGCCAGATTTTGTCATACTGTGTTAGTTATCTATTGCTACAGAGCAATACTATCATGAATTTAGAGGTTTAAAATAATACGTATTTATTATCTCACACTCTCTATGGGTCAGGAATCCAGGCACAGCTTAGCTGGGCCCTCTGCTTCAATGTCTCTCATAAGCCTGTGTCTGGAGTCTCATCTGAGGCTAGACTGGGGAAGGATCTGCTCCTAAGCTTGTGAAGTTATTGGCTGGATTCCATTCTTTGTGAGCTGCTTAGGACTTCAGCACAGTGCTGGTTGCTGACCAGAGGCTGCCCTCAGTCCCTTGCTATTGTGCCTATCCAAATGGCAGCTTGTTTCATCAAAGCCAGCAAGGAAGACAGTCAGCAGGTTCTGCTAGCATAATGGAAGTTACGATTGCATGTGACATAGTCACAGAAGTGACATCCCATCACCATTGCCATGTTCTATAGGTGACAAGCATGTCGGTCTCATCCACATTCAAGGAAAGGGGATTATCCAAGTGTGTGAATACCAGGAGGAGGGGATCATTTGTAGTCATTTTAGAGTCTGTTCACCAAACATGTCTAATGACGATGACGATGATGATGATGATGATGCATGTACCACAGTTCGTTTAGCCATTCACTGAAGAGGTACTGAAGGACATCTTGGCTGTTTCCAAGTTTTGGCAGTTATGAAAGAAGCTGCTATAAACAGTCGCATGCAAATTTTTGTTTGGACGTACATTTTCACCTCCTTTGGGTAAATACCAAGGAGCATGATTGCTAGATCATATGGTAGGAATATGTTTAGTTTTGTATGGAATCATTTTTCATTTGCCTTGTTTTCTTGAGTGTTAGTTTGCTTCTTCCAACTTCTCTTAGATTTTGTTTGTCTGAACAATATCTTTCATTCGCCTTAATTTTTAAAGTAATAGTAGACAAGAAATCTCTAAAACAGACTAAAGCCTTTTGGCTACAGATATAAGAAACACTAAAATCCTGAGTGTGATAAATACAAATAAAAACACACCTATGTAACAAAATAGAATTGCTGAAAACCAAAGACAAATATTGCTTCTGTCTTATTTTCTTACTCTTCTTTTTCTGAGACTCATATTAAATGTATATTACATCCTTCACTATTTTCTTTATGTGTCTTTAATGAGTTATTTTTGTTCTTAATTCTTTCATCTTCTCATCCTTTAATTTAAACATTTTCTTATTGACTATCTTCCATTTCCTAAATTTTATTATTTTCTATTTATCAACTTATTTTGAAGCCCCTGTCTGATGATCTCAATGTCTTGATATCCTGGATCTTTATTATATTTACTGGTTTTTGTTTTTGTTTTTGTATAGTAAGTCGTTTTCTTTCTCTATGCCTGATTAATTTTGATTGTGTGCTTGACCCTGTAAATGGACATTTTTAGAAAAACTGAAGGCTCTAAATGATATCTTTTTTACTTCAGAAGGGATTTATATTTGCTTCTAGGAGGAAGCCTGTTTAGGGACAATCACTTTATTTTAGTCATGAGTGAGATACTTAAAAGGTAAGTTCTTTTTGAAGGATGGTCTCATTTTGTCCTTTTGGTGAGCCTTAAACTTTAATTTTTGTCCTTCCTTGTCCTCAAGACTGCCAAAAGTTATGTTCCACTTTTCAGTCTATTTCTTTTGTCTTTCATTTTTGAAACTAAAATCATCTTAAAAGGAAATCATGATCATAAATGCTCTGCTTACCTGCGTAGCTTCCTTTTTCTTCGAATTCAGATGCTATACATTCTTATAGCTTTGGTAGCTCTCTAATACCTAAAACCAGACTTTTTTGGGGGTTATTTACATTTTATCCAGTTTTTCTAGTTGTTCACAGTAGACTTTGTTGTAAAACAATTAAGTTAGCCATTCCAGGAAGCTAGTCTCCAAAGCATGTGTTTTTAACCAAATACTATAGCTATTTCTGGTTTAGAATTATTAGTAAATCAATATATAAAGCATTAAAGCTTATTTTTTATTTTGCATATAAAAATGAGGAATAAATTAGGATAAATAAATTATGATTGTGAAGTTTGTAATACTAATAAAAGGAAACAAATGTATTGACAAGGTTGTGGTTGGGGAATAAATAGTTTAACCAACATTGAGCATGGTGACCAAAAATTGTATGTGTCTGCATACACACATACACACACACACACACACACACACATGCACATTATAGCATTTAAACTAATGTAATAGTTAAAGAGGGAAATTATCATTGCTTTTTTATAAATTCAGAAACTGAAATCCAGATAGAATAAATAATATGTGTCACAAATTAACCTATCTCTTTTTAATGATGCTCTCTCTCTCTCTCTCTCTCTATATATATATATACACACATATATTCTAATTTATCACCATATATTCATTTTATTCTGATACAAATTCATGAAAATATACATTTCACAAAAACTTTCATTATGTTTTTATGAGTTTCTTTTTCCACAGATTTAATTCTTAAAATTATGCCCATCCTTTATCTTGAAAATTTACTTATGTGTAGCAGCCAAATTCTAATAATCCAGGAAACTAAAGAAAATGTCTTTGATGGTAATATTTATAAAAAATGAACTTGTTGAAGAAATTGCACAATAACTCAGTTTTTCCTTTTTCCTGGTAATTCTAATGCTCATATAAATTTAATATGTTTACTTGTCTATGCAACTTGAGTCTTGCAAAGTAGTATGTTTTCAATTATTGTATAAATCACAGTTGCCTTGAAGATATTTCAAAAAATATACAACCAACTGATGATGTAATTATACAATTCGCACATATTGCATTTACATGTTCAAATCTCATTTTTGATTGAGTCAAAACACCTAGTGAATTTTAAGCACTGGTGGCTCATTGCTAAATAAATTAGCTTTACTATGTTCAAGTCATTATCAATATATAAGAAATATTATCTACTGTTTAAAAGTTTAGAGTTATCAGATCTTTTGAATTCTTTGTATGGGTTTAACCTATTTCTGTAGTATGAGCCTTATTCTCTTTTTGTATATAAAAGAGCATAGCTGAAATATTAACAGTCTATGGCCCACTCTTTTCCTCATTATCCATTTTGTTCATTACCCCATGGCGTGTCCATCAGAAAAAAATAAACTTCAGTAAAGTATAATATCCTCATACAACACTTTGCAAAGTCGTTCTCTGTACATGTTCTTATTTAATCCTCAAGAAAATTCGGCAACATAAGTATTAGCATTTATTTTAAAGTTGAAGAAATTGATGTTCAGAGAGATTTAACATGTCCAAGATTTTATGATCTGTGAATGGTTGGATGAAGATTAATGCATGTTTGGGTAGTAGAGAACAGAAAGTTAAGAGCATGGTGTAAAATTTATTAGAATTAGCCAATAAAAATACAAAGTGATAATGTAATGTCTCCAGGGGGAATATATAAAAGTCAGAAACAAAATTATGGAAAATCAGAGGGAACTGTGGGATGATTGCATTCTTATAACAAAGAGAATTACATAAGCCAAAAGAACATTGGGGTCTGAACAACAGACCAGAGTCTGTCTGGTTGCTAACGCCTCTCCATAGCTTCATCTTCTGTGAAAGCCTAATCAGTAAAACTCAGAAAACTTACTAGCTTGAAAATATTTCAGAGTGAGTTGATAATATTTTCATTCTTTTTTCATTTCACTCGTTCATTCAACGAATATTTCAAAGCCTTTATTGTACCAGGCACTAGTCTAGATGATGGAGATACAGCAATGACCAAAACTGACCAAAAAAAGAAAACCCAGACTTTATGGAGCTTATATCTTTTTTTTTTTTTTTTTGAGACAGAGTCTCACTCTTTTGCCCGGGCTAGAGTGAGTGCCGTGGCGTCAGCCTAGCTCACAGCAACCTCAAACTCCTGGGCTCAAGTGATCCTTCTGCCTCAGCCTCCCGAGTAGCTGGGAC
>CAUYRB010023546.1:0-45389 GCA_963574695.1 Propithecus perrieri | reverse complement strand
ACAAAGTCTTCATTAAATTAGAAAGGATCATTTTGTTTTCAAAGTTTTTATTCTATTTTTGTACTGAAACACTGTGGTCCCAAGGAAAAAAAATTTTTTTCTAGAGTGGCAGTCAATGTGTTAATCAACAAGCCCTATGTCCAGGGACACTGAGGTATTTTCTGACCTTTTGCTATTACAATCACAACTGCAATGAATATTCTTCTATATACATTATACATCAGTTAGCATGTGTGGTGATGTATTTGTAAATTCCTAGCAGTGACGTTGCTGCATCAGAGGCTATATGCATTTGTAATTTTGTTATCCAAGCCAATGGCCCTCCATAGAGTATCAACAACTTACACACTAATCAGCAAAGCCTGTTTCCTCACAGCTCCACCTGTGGAATATTTTTCATGCTTTTGGATTTTTACCAATTTAACAGGTGAAAAAGGGCCTTGCAGTGAAGTTTAAATTTGTTTTTCTTATTATTGAGGTCGTGCATCTTATGGTTGAGGCATTGGTATTTCCTTCTCTGTGAAATGCCTTTTCATATCCTTTGTTCATCTTTCTTTTGCTAATTTTTATTTGCCAATTTCTAGGAGCTCTTTATATATTAGGAAGTTACCATTTGTGATACGAGTTGCAAATTTTTTCCCAGGTTTTTCTGTTTTGTTTTTTTTTATTTTAACTATTTTTCTTTTTCTTTCTTTTTTTTTTTTTTTTTTGCCATGAGGAGTCTTGGTTCTTATATCGTTAAATTTATCAATGGTTTTTTTTACGGCTTTATCCTGGCCCACTTTTGATGACAGAAAATCATTTATTCCTCTTTTCATGGTGCCTCCTTCCTTACTCTTTTCCTCCTCCAATCTTGCATTGATAGCAAAGAGCTTTTGATACCTTCCCCCAAGTTTGCATTTTATATTCTTGGTGACAGAGAAGCCCCTCGATAGTTTTGTTAGAATTTAATGGTCTGAAAAATCCCCATTTTCTTGGTACAGGCACTCTGGGAAATTGTTTGTAGTTTCTTATAAAACTAAACATGCAATTGCCATATGACCCAGCAGTTGCATTCTTGGGCATTTATCCCAGAGAAATGAAAACTTAAGTTTACGCAAAAACCTGTACATGACTGCTCACAGCAGCTTTGTTTGCAATAGCCCAAAACTGGAAACAACCCAAATGTCCTTCAATGGATAAATGGTTAAACAAACTGTGGTACATACATAGCATGGAATACTACTCAGAAGTAAAAAGGAACGAACTATTGATACATCAAAACATAGATGAATCTGTATTATGATGGGTGAAAGAATCCAATCCCAAAAGGTTACGTACTGGTTATTTCATTTATATAACATTTTTGAAAGGACAAAATTTTCGAAATGGTGAACAGATTAGTGATTGCCAGGGTTTAAGGAGGGGAAGGGGCATGGGAGAGAGGTAGGTTTGGTTATGTTAGCAACACAAGAAATCTTTGTGATGATGGAATTTTTCAGTATCTGTGGTAGTGGACACGTGAACCTACACATGAAACAATTGTATAGAAGAACTAAACACACACACACACACACACACACACACACACGAGTGCAAATAAAGTGGGAAATCTGAATAAGATGAGTGAATTGTATCAATCAATATCCTGGCTGTGATATGATAACTACAGTTTTGCAAGATGTTGCCTTTGGGGAAAACTGGGCAAAGAGTACACAGGATCCTGTACATGGGATCTAAATAAAAATTTCAATTAAAAAAATAAGTCCCCATTTCTGCTAATACCAGATTCACCAAAAGATACTACCTAGTTCAAGTACTGGTGCTCTCTTGTGTTGGGACTAGCAGCGGATCAGCTGGGGGACCTAGTGCCGGCAGGGGAATGTGGGGGAGCCGAACAGTGCCTTGGGTTCTAGTCCTGCACGCTGCCCTGTCAGGCCAGATGAAGATCTAAGAGCACTGACCAGCATTTTCTGGACATCCCAACTGGGTAGCCCATCATGCAGCCTGTTTGGGAGAGAACACTGGCTTAAGCTCCAATACGTCAGAACAGTGAGAGGTTGGCATTGGTGGTTGGGGGCAGGCGTGGGGAAGGGTTTCCAAGATGTGCTGTGGCGTGGGTGGGTTTGTCCTGATCATGCCCAGCGTGTGCGCCATGGTCATTTGTATTTTGCTGTACTTCGTGCTGTCCCATTGGCTCTGAAATGAGACAGAGCATGGCCTGGCATAATGGTTCTCAGAGGATGGTAGGGGGATACCCAAGACGCTGCTAGGGAGTCTCTGAGGTCAGAACTATTTTTGTAATACTTAAACATTATTTGCAAGTCATTCTCATTCTCTTACAAGTGTACCGTGGGGTTTTCCAGAGGCTACATGACGTGAAATAGCAACAGATTAAATGCAGAAGCGGATATGAGAATCCAGCTGTTTTCTATTAAAGCAGACATTAAAAAAATGTATGTAAAGCAGTGCCACTCTTTCTCACTTTTTTGTTTTGGAAAATACAGATATTTTCCTTAAAATGTTACTTATGTTATTTTTAAATGACTTAATATTTAGGAGTTTTCTCAGTTTGGGTTTTTATAGACAGATATTGATAGATATAACCCACATGAACAAAAGCTCTTTGGGGTCCCCAGTAATTTTCAAGAGTGTAAAAGGTTCTGACACCAAAAAGTTTGAGGACTGTCACCTTGGCAGGAAGCAGTAGGCTTAAGTTCTAGTCGGGGCTTTGCTTTGTGACCATGGGCAAGTCATTTAGCCTCTTTAATTGATTTCTTCTTCCTCTGTAAATGCTCATAGTTGTTCTGCTGTATACCTTAAAGAAAAATGAGGTAATCATATATGAATGGCTTTGAAAATATAATGCCCTATGCAAATATAGGGGAGTTTGATAGTTATTTGACTAAACTGATGCTGAAAGAATATGATGTTGAAAATACGTTTCTGACATGTTAGCTGACAGTCTATTTATTTGTTAAATTTTTTCATTTTAGCATCTCCCAGAAGTTTCCTCACACATTTTATTTCTTTTTGTCAGTTTCTCCACCATTTTAATTATTTTTTAAAAAGTAAGTAAATATAATACATCTTCCAGCATTTTCAGTCAAGAAGAGATTTATATTCCTCATACCTTGAAGTAGTATGATAAGGTCAGGAGCTCTACCTTGAAGAAACCACTTATTAGCTGTTTGACTTTTGGAAAGTTACTTAACCTCTCTGTGTCTTGGCTTCCTCATCTATAAAATGGGGCTAATAATACCTCACTTTCCAGGGCAATTATGAATATGAAAAATAATGCACAGGAAGTGCTTGGCACATAATAGATGCTCCATAAATAATTGTTGCAGTGATTGTCATTGACATATAACAAAAGATGCAAGGTTAAATTTAAGTCTCTTACCCTGTCTTCACTGAACTTATTAAACTACTTTATTCACAAGTTTATCAGCAGTAATTTCCATTTCATTTCATTTCATTCTTTTTTTCTCCTTTGAAGGGCTATTGAGCGGCCAGACTTCTCCAACAAATACCAAATTGGAGAAACTGGATTCTCAGCAGGTGTTGCAGCTCTGCCTCCGATATCAGGATCACCTGCATCAGTGTGCAGAGGCCGTTGCTTTTGATCAGAATGCTTTGGTGAAACGAATCAAAGAGGTAATGTACTGCGGGAAAATAACATGGCCGACTCAATACTGTGATTCCCTGCGACTCCTGATTCCATTTCTACTGCACGGGCTAGACAGTGATCCCAGCTTTATGGGAAGTAGTCATTTTCTGGCTTAAGACTTGACATTTGTCCCCATTGCTTTGGAGAAATTATCATTCCTAGCAGCAAAATGTGGTGGTGAAAAGAGTGATTCACAGAGCTAGACTAATTTGAAGTTTGAATCCTCATTTGCTTGGGCAACTTGCTTAACTTCTCTTTGTCTCGGTTTCCTCTTCTGAAAAATGGGCCTAATAGTAGCAACCTACCCCGAGGGTTGAGTGATGATGAAATTGCTAATCCTAGTATGTGTAATGTCCTGCCATATTGATTTTCTCTAGCTACGTTCTATCTCCGAGTTGGCTTTAGCTGTTTCCTGTATATAATTTATATTTTGTTTCCCAGGAGGTTATCATTTCTTTTAAAGCAGGGGCCTTGACATCTCCCTCAATTATATTTTTCACTGTCAGCACACGAAGAGGTTCAGTGATCCTTACTGGTTATATGGAAACAGTTATACCTACTTAACCAACAAGGTTTTTAGAAAAAATAAGCGATGTGATTCACGTGAAAGAACGTAGTTAAACTAAAGAACATGGTACAAATGTTGTGTAATTATCAATGTATCAGCTGAGCCGCTGCATGGCACAGTTCTGGGGGCACCAAGGAATAAGTAGTTATCTTCCAAAGTTTTCAGTCAAGAAGGAATTTATATTCCTGATTCCCTGAAGTAGTGTAATGCCAAGGAAATGTCAAGAGCTCTACTTTGAAGAAACCAGTTATGTGAATGGTATTCCCCAGATTTGTTTTAACAAAATACCCCCTGCCCCCAAAATGGCCCTAGTCTTTAACTCTGGTGAGAGAAGAAGAGGGACATGAGGAAACACACAAGTGATGGGTCAGGAATCACTGAAAATTAATTTTCATTTAGTAATAGAGGTAGCTCATCCTTGAGATTACAAAGTAGTCATTAGGTATACTGACAGATTTAAATTTGCCAACACCTCCAAGTTTTAGTACTTTTAGTACTTTCATAAATGTATGCATATACTGTTCTCTCATGAATTAAATGCTGTTATTTGGAAAGCTATTAAACATGACCTTCCATATTGCTTGTCATTGATGTGGCCTTGCAAATCTTATAAATTTATTTTATTATATTATGGTCTATAGAGCTTTAATTCCCAAACATGACTGTTCATTAGCATCACTTGGGTTTTTTGTTTGTTTGTTTTAATACTGAGTTCTCCCCTCCCTCCAGTAGGTCTGGGGTGTGGTCTGTGAATCATTATTTTAATAAGCTTACCAGATGATACTGATGCCACCCTCCATTGGCTGGGATGTGGGAGCCACTGGTCTAGAGCACTATTTCCAAAATAAGTTCTTCAAAACTAGTTCCATGTAAAGAAGGTCAAACTTCTCTCATATTCCATCACCACCCCTTAGAGAGTCACAGTGCATATTATCTTAGTTAAAGTTTTTAGGGAGTCTTAGAGTAAAGAAAACCAGCACTTTTCAAACTTATCATACCCTTATCTTAGGTAAAATCTATTGGCATCTATAGAAGTAGTGTTTTTTAGAGCATTCTTTGGTAAACTCTACTGGAGACATAAGACTTTACCATTTTATTTTTTATTTTTTTTAAATAGAGACGGGGTCTCGCTCTTGCTCAGGCTGGTCTCGAACTCCTGAGCTCAAGTGATCCTCCCGCCCCGGCCTCCCAGAGTGCTAGGATCATAGGCATGAGCCACTGCGCCCGGCCAAGACTTTACCATTTTTGACTATTATGCTAGAAGTTAACCATGACATGAACTCTTAGAGAAGATTTTAGAATGATAAATTGGCTTTTTGATGCTGCATCTCTTTGAAAGGTCCTCTAATCCTGCGGTCCCCAACCCCCAGGCCACAGAGCTCTGCCATGCCTCCCTTCCCCCACCCGCAATCTGTGAAAAAATTGTCATCCTTGAAACCCGTCCCTGGTGCCAAAAAGGTTGGGGACGGCTGCTCTAATCCTTACCTGTTGTTTTGCAGTTTAGGAAAGTGTGGTGTGGAGAGAGTCAGTGACTAGCTCAGGGTCAGAGAGCTGGGAAGGTATGTTGTAGCTGGTGTAGGCCAGACAAAGCCCCTCGTTATGCCATATTTTCTAGACTCCAGAGCAGTATTTCTCAGCCCTGGCTACATATTAGAATCACCTGGGAATTTTTTCCTCCAATATGATGGAAAATTTTATGCATACACGGAAGAAGACAGAGTAATGCAGTGAAGCTTCATGTACTCGCTACCCAGCTACTACAGGCAGCAGCTTGTGAATACTCCTGTTTCATCCACCGCTGCACTCGTTCCTGCTGCCTCCCCAACTGCTCTGTTTTATACCAAATCCCGGACATGTCATTTCATTCAAAAATATTTAAGTATAACTCTTTAAAAGAAAGGATTTTTTAAACTTTTTAATTTGAATTAATTTTAGACTTAGAGAAAAGCCACAAAAATAATTCAGAGTGTACCTGTGTACCCACCCCCTGCCCTCCCCTCACAGCTTTCCCTAAAGTTAGCATCTTATATAACCTGCTCACGGGCAGACTGTTAGCTTCAGTACAATACTAGTAACTAAATGGAGACCTTATTTTGAATTTCAACAGTTTTTCCACTAATGAAGGACTCATCTTAAAAAGTATAGTCACAGTGCTGTTATACATAAAATATTTAACAGTGATTCGTTCAGTATAGCTGAGTTGTGCTTTTTTTTTTCCCCCTTTATCTAGATGATCAAGGACAAGATGAGGTGCTTTAGAAAGTACCGGATGTCTGGGGCTGGCTCCAAACCCATTAGATTAGAATCTTTGAAGGGCAATGGGAGGGAGAGGGGGAGCTTCCTATAGGTATTTATGAAAGTGATTCTAGTATGTAGCCCGGGGGTAAGAACCAGTGTTCTGTAGCATTCACTTAAAAATATTAAACTGAGTTTAAAATTCTGTTTGAATAACTTTGGAATTCACTTTGAATAGCAGTAGTTACCCGGGATTATTGCAAAACAGAGAACAGCACTCATAGTACTGAGCAATACCTGAGTCGCCGTCTTAGGGCAGAGAGGTGAACACCATTTTAGGATGTTCAGTGGTGATTCAGTGTGTCTGTGTGTTTCTGTTGGTAAGTGTTAGCAAACTCCTGAAACTCATCCATCTATGCTCACTTCAAACCTAAGGGTTGAAATTAGTCACTTCCAAATGAATGGAGCGGAGGATGTAGTTTTGATCAAATACCAACTCTGATATTATTCCAGATGTTTCCTGGAAATTTGGTTACAAGTGTGAGGAAGTAACATAATGCTATATGTGTTGAAAAGCAGGGGAACTTAATAACCATGGAGAATACACGTTAGTGAAGTGTGGAGCCTGGATCAACTAGAGGCCCGTAAAGTTACAGGGCCTGTGATCACTTAAGTTTGGATCAAAGGGAAATATGGCTATAACCACTTCCTATTCGGAGAAAAGAAAACCAAAGAGTTAGCTAAGCTTTCCTGATGTTAAATTTGGATGATGCTCTTGAAGGAAAGCTTTTACATGTACAAATCTATGTACGTGAGAGAGAAAAGACTAGAGGTAATTTCCTTCGCAATCAGAGAGTCTTGTGATATACCTGGACCATTAGTTTCTTTAATGGCTGTAGGATGACCTTCAGCCAGCATTGCTGAGCACCTGTTGCAGATCCACTTACTGGGAGGTCCTTTGGGGTTGCAGAGAACTGTGACATGGTCCCTGCTCTCTGAGGGCTTAGCCTCTATAAGAGAATGAAGATACGCAGAGCCAAAATATGAAAGGTCGGGCGCTACCGAAGGAGAGTGCTGAATTGTGGTTTATAACTAAAGTTCTGTAAGAGTTAAAGATCAAGATATCCTGGCACAGGTGGGATTTAAGCCAGGTCTTAAAGGAAAACCGGGATTTGGGAACTGAATGGAGAGGAAGGGGGGGGGGCATTGTTGGCGTGGGAACAGCTTTGACAGTCTTAGAAGGAAATTAACTTTGGGGCTTCAGGGACAATAAAGAAGCTGGTCTGAGTTTTCATAAGCTTGCTCAAAGAAATCTTCTCTGCTTTAAGAACCACAGAATGTTGGAGTAAGAAGGACCTTAGAGACCCTCTGGTGCAGTGCTCTTGTTATTTAGATACAGAAATTAGAGCCTGTTAGAGATAAGCAATTTGCCCAGGGTCACAAAGTGAGATAGTGGTCAAAATTAAATTAAAAGTGGTTGAAGATCAAAAAGGATTTTTTTTTTTTTTTTTTTGCAAGTGGTACACTCGAATAGGTTTCCCGGCTGAGTGGGAAAAGGCAGAAGAGACAAGATCGGAGATAAAGGGGACAAAGGAGATTCTTAGAGCAAGGCTCCTAGGGAGGCCGAGAGGGAGTCAGGAGTGAGACCCCCAGGGAGCATTTGTTTTGAGGGAACATTGAGGGCGTGGGCAAGTCGATGGTGCGAGGATACCGGCACAGATCGGCCACACCCGGGAGCTGTGTATTCTCCGTGAAGAACAGGGAGGCCATTTGCTGGCTGATGGTGATGGGGTGGCAGTATGGTCATGAGGGCTCAGCTGACGTGGGAAAATCTGTGTTTGGGCTGTGGATTTGTGGGCAGTTTGGCAAAATGCTTCTGAGTGTGAACTCCAGAGCCCCGTTGCCAAGGTCCAGATCATGGTGGTGTGACCTTGGACCAGTTACTGGGCTACTGAGGCTCAATCCTCTGAGCCTCAGTTTCCTCTTCTGTTCAGTGTTATAAGAACAGTACCTACCTCAGGTTTTTGTGAGGGTTAAATCAGTTACTCTATGTAAAGTGCCTGGAACCTTGTCCACCATATAGTAAGCACTGTAGCGTTAGCTCTCGTTACTGTTTTAAATAGAAATGATGACTAAAGGAGAAAGGCCTCACCTCATGGCAGTGAATTGGCCCATATGAAATTTGGGCCAGCAGCAGCCTAGATATTGGCCCATTTTGAGCTTTGCTCTTAACAACCCAAGTACGATAAGAGCTAGAGGCAAGGCAGATACTTTTTTAGCCCACTGTGGTTTCCTTCAAACTCTGCCTAATTTTGTTCATGCCACAAATATGAAATGTTTGGAATTTTTGTCGTTGCTTTCGCTGTTTGTTCTGCTTTGTGGATAGCAGACCGGTGCCTGGGGAGCATGGGTCCTGAGACACGTGCGCGTGGTCGGTGGCAAGTGATTGGACCTTGGCTTCAGCACTGCGGATACATCACTTCTTAGGATTTCAGTGATTTCCTGTGAGGCCTCATCATTTCTAGTTAGGGATTCAAGTGACAGAAAGACACTTTTGGTTATAGGTTACATTTGTCCTTGACATTTGGATTAACTGAAAGGCAAATGGTGAAGGAGCTGATCCCTCCCCGTGTGTTTCCCTGGGGACGAGGGGTGGGAAGGCAGGTGGCAAGTGCACAGCCCGGGGAGACTGAGCTGACACATTGGGAGCTTCTCTGCGGCTGAGCTGGATCATGTTTCTGCCTTACTTTCGTTGCTGTCGGTGGGTAAATATGTTCATAGATTAAGATACCTTCTTAGCTAAGATAAAGCCACAAGCTTTATTTTGTTACAGTTACTGTGTTTGTTTGTTACTGTGTGCTTGCTTAAAGGCCTTGAGAGTAAATTCACGATATGATTCTAGTAATCCCTGTGTTTTTAATTCTTAGATGCACTGATGAGCATGCTAGGTTAGCATAAACCAACGTGAAACATGGCGGGGGTGGGGCGGTCAGATGAACGGGTAAGAAAGATTGCAATCCTTGGAAAGTGGTATGATTAAACAGGATTATAAAGAAACCCTAAAGTTTCTCTCATTCAGCCCTGTCATTGCACAAATAAATCAAAGTCCGTCAAGTTTATTTGCAAGTTGCCTAAGAACTTTCTATTAGTGACTAAGATGACATTAGCAGGTGAGTCTTCCCCCTGGCCAGTCTTCTTTTCCCCTTTACCGCACTACTTATGACCCGTTTCTTTGGAATCCTTCATTTCATTTTCAGCTATTTCTTTTTCACACAGTAGGCATTCAGCTGGTGTTTGGAGGATGCATGAGAGCCGCCATTCATGGCCCTGTACACAGGGCTAGGCAGGGTTCTTTCCTGTCCACAGTGCTGGAATGTTAAGACCTAGCTGGAGCCACTTTCTAAGTATTTGACCCGACTTCCTGTACTGTGTGTCCTCCCGGGAGGAGAGATTGATCCAGATTAAATGAGCTGTTCCCAGTGTTGCACAGAGAACCAGTGTCCGAACCGGCATTAGCATTCACTCTGAGCGCCTTCGGTTAAAAGCCTGGTTAGCACACACTGTTGGCCAGGTGAGACTGTCACTATCTGCCTGCCACTTTGAACTGAATAGCCTTTAAATGACAACATTGTTAGATTCCTGTGGCTACTTTTAAATATATTCTGGCATCAGTTGCTGCTTTCTTGACCTGAAATCATAAAATGGGTTGAGAGTGCTTATTTTAAAACTACAAATTTTAACAAGAACATTGACCCAAGAATGGAAAGACAAACACCACATGTACTCACCATCGAATTGGTATTAACTGATCAACACATAAGTGCACATATAAAAATAACATCTATTGGATGCTGGGCAGGGGGAAGGGGGGAGGAGGGGACAGGTATATGCATACACAAAGAGTGCAATGCGCACCACCCGAAGGATGGACATGTTTGAAACTTGGACTTGGGGGGGGGCCAGGGCAACATACATAACCTAAACATCTGTACCCCCATAATATGCTGAAATAAAAAAAAATCTTTTGACAGGAAATATAATTTTTGTAATAAATATGAACTTAGAGCTACTAATCGCTTAATTTATATGGAGTATCATGCTTGGTACTTTTACATGATAAAACTAGTTTTAATCCCCACGGCTTTGAGAGGTAGAAAAGTATTCATTATTTAGGGAAATTATATTTAGATGTGATGGTCAAAAATATTCTTACCAATAACAAAAACTCTAAGGGCTGTCTATTTTTAGTTTTTTTTTTTTTTTTTTATTGAGCAGTAAATAGATACAGTATGCTAAGCATTGTGGGTCCTTGCTAACAGACTTGCTTTGTATATAACGCATACAAGCATATTAGGGAGTTGCACAAATGGAAAGAGAGAGACATTGAACAATTTGGTAAACTTAGACATTTAGCTGATGATGACAAAACCATAAACACACTTACAAGACAGTGTTTCTGTGTGGGTCATTTGTCTAATGAAAGCATGTTGAACTTAAAGGAGAGAAAAAAAAATTGACTGGAGGCATAAAAAGAAAGCCACAGGAATAAGGTGAAAACAGCCGACACTCCATACAAAACATACACATGGGGGTTTAATTACCAGAAATAAGAGGCAGCCAATTTTTTATAGCTTATTTTATTTTGTTTTTTTACAATGAACTGAGCCTTTCAGTGATGCCATGAATTAAATGTTTTGAGTCTAGGAAGGGCTTTGTAGCATGTCCATTCAAATACAACCGTATGTGTCTATTTCATAACAGACGACATTTTTTTGAAGTATCAGAAATATTTATGGCTAAATGTAAGCAAGAAACTGTAGACAAAAAATAATACTTATTGTTATCCTCAAGACACTAGAGAAAGCCAAGTTTACAATGGAATGGTCTCCTGTATTTTTAACCATTGTGCTTACTATTGTTCTAAACAAAAAGGAGGCTTACATGTACGTTTGCCATAGGAATGACAGAATGAGTTCAATGGCATAAAATTAATCTTGAATGCCTGGCTCTTCTTACTAAGTTCAATGATCAGGGGGGCATTGCCACAATTGAAAGTTAATGCTTCTTTTGCCAGAAAATATGCATACATTTAGAAACATAGCATAGTCTAAAAATGGAAAGCAAAGAAAACCGGCATAAAATAATGCTGGGGCATCAAATATAAAGATGTAAAGGTAAACATTCTGCTGTAAATGCAAAGCCAAGAATAGACCTTTTGCTAAGACCTTAAAGATACCAACACAAAGTTGGACCTGGGGGTGGAGGGGGAACAAACTACAACTCAGTATCATTTTACTGTGCTTAGTTTCTCTTTTTTGGAATCTGTATTAGGGATCATTGTGCTCAATAGTAGTTATTTTTAATTCACCTGATCTAATCTTATTGGGAAGTGGAAGGAGGTGCTAAAAGTCTCTTGACACACTAGTCTGTGTCAAAAAGCCAATGTAAACTTTACAGACCAGACATTTTTTACACGTAATTATCTTCTAAAAGAATATTCAAGATTATACTAATGATGATAGTATTGAATTAGCATGTAGAGATAGGAAACACCTACAATTTTTCCTTACAAGGAGGAATCTTCTGACCTTTGCTTAAATGGTATTTAGTGGTAACTATGTTCATTGGCATTTCTTTTAATTAGTATTACTTTATTTGTGCAAATTCTACAACTACATATTAAACACATGACCAACATATATTCCTTAATATATTCTTTGTATTAAAGAAAGACTTACTGATACAATTCTGCATTCCAGTTTTATCTTAAGAAAGAAAATATAAAATAGTGCTATTTTCAGCTAAGGTAACAGTGTAGCAAAGATTTCTATAACTGATGTTGATACTATTGTATAATAACTGTGTAGAGCATCTTGAACAAAGTTATTTTATTTGTTTTAAGATGATTTGTAGCATGTTCATATAATAGTTTGAAATGACATCTGCAAGGCATTGAAATCAAATGATAGGGATATTCAATCTATACCTCATTGTGAGTACCAGAATAATAAGAAAATTTACATTTTATTTATTGCTGGATCCCTACAAATTTCTAGCTTTTTTAGATGGACTACTATCCAGTGATGGTGGGTGTAAATGGTAAAATAAGGCCCGTACTAATTATGTTTTCTAGAGGAACAAAGAGAGCATATTTTATCTCATGTAGAATATAGCTGAACTCATCCTCAATGATAAAAGGAAAATATCAATAAAATATTCACTGAAAACTATCTATATGAAAATTTCTATGCTTGCCTTTGGTAATACAAGAGCCCTGGTCTAAAAAAGAGCTTGCATAAATATTGGAAAGATAAGTCCTAAGTATTAAAATTAGCAGAGAAAAATTAGGTGCAAAATTATATAGCACTGATTAATATGTTTTAAATTAACATATTTTAAAAATAACCAGGTAAGACTTCCTGAGATGCTGTTGCTGTGGGCAGAAATCTACCGGAACGTTGGAAACTGGGTAGGGACGGCATTTCCATGCCAGACTGGCTGAGGAGTTTCTGCTAGGTGTATGTCAGAGAGGAATGGACTGAAGAAAAGGACAGGGCATCCTGTGCTATCCACACATGGACAAAAACACCTGCTCCAGGACATAATGGAAGAGACTCCAGAAGAAACTTACTAACAGCCTCTACTTCCTGGAGGCAGAGGTGGAGCAAAGGAGGCAATGGAGTATTTAGGGGGCACATCTAGGTGGCAACACAGGAGGGCGTGCAATGGTGCTTAGGATTAATCTGGACAATCATGACAGGCCAAAATATAGGACCTGAAATAATTTCTGTTACCATCTCAAACATGGAGGAGGAGGGAACCCAAACAAATAACAGTCAAAAAATCAAACAAAAGAAACCCCTACAGTACAGAGATGATTCCCTAAGTGATAACCACTTCAAATCAAGCTCTCTCCCTTCACGCTGTTTCTCCAGCCCTGCTGAGCCCCTGTCACCAGCCAGGGATGCCGGATTAGTCAATAAAAATTCAAACAGGGACCCACACAGTTTCTGACAGAACCCATCACAACGTCCAGTACAGATCATCCTTATTCTTTCCTTGACAAGAATTAGAACATAGCCAAGTAACTATCAGCTACAGAATATGCGCCTGTCTTTGAGAGAAACATTCTCTCATTTAATCTTAGTATGAACTCAGTGAGGTAGGCACTGTTAATTAATCTCAGGGAGATTAATTAAATAACCCAAGGGTTATTTAATAACCCATCAAAAGCAATATCTGCCTAAAAATCATTTTCTGTTAACCATTTTCTATTAATCATTTTCTATTACTCATTTTCTATTTTATATTAACATTCTAGAATGTTTTCTTAAAAGAGCTAAAAATTAAAGTACATGTGAAAAGAGCCCACTACTCAAAATAGTTATATAAGTTACTGAGGAATCAAAAAATGGACACTGTCAGTACCTCTACCCACGTCCCCTTATCTTTACCATTACAGGCTATGAAACCTGACTTCTGAATTCCAGAACCCACATTGCTTTGCCTGTGAGCTTCCTCTAGCTATGGAAGCCGACTTGGTCAGGTGGGCCAGGAAATTAATGCCTGGTCCCCCAGTAGCCTGAACCGATGACAGATGTGAGTAGGTGTATAAATGCCCTGCTCTCTTGGTCCCACGCGGTGGGGAAGGGCAAATATCTGTGCACTGTGTGCTCTAAACTTGCCCCTGGGTTTCTCCAGTAGGAATAACCTCCTGTTACCCACATCACTGACTAGCTTGGTTATGCACACTTAATTGGCTGCCTTCCTTTTCTTTTTATTTTCCTTCTTCCTCAGAGCTTTTTTTAATCTCTCAAACTACTTAAATATAAAGTCTTGTCTTAAGTTACCTTCTAAAAGAATACGAAGTAAGACATTGTCTTATAACATAGAATTTTTGCAAGAAATAATGCTTTTATAAAAGTTCTGATTCAAATTTTCAGCAAATTCAGGAGAACATTTAATAAATGAAACTAAAGCTGGGCAGAAATGGAGTTGTGAAATTCTGAGATTAAGAAAGTCTAACAATCCCTAGGGTTCAGATTGTGTGCTCTAGTACAATTTACCATGAAAAAGAACCAGGATTCCTTGGGGGAAGTGGCCGATTCCAGAGATGGAGCAGAAATAGCACAAGATGATCTTACATAATTTATTCTATTTATTATATTAGTCTCTCTATTTCACTATGTGCTTAAAATATTCCATAATAGCAAAGATTTTTTTAATTCCAAATTAAAACGGCAATAAAAGCAGAAAACATAACTGGTAAATTTGAGAAAGAAAGCCAAGAAATGTTATCATCAAAAAAGAATCAAAAGATAAAATTATCAAATGAATAATAAATATTATAAAGGATACATTTGGAAAACTGGAAGAACACCTGGAAGTCATCCAGAAAGAAGCAACAGAGACAACAGAAAAAATTATAGGAAGAAGGTGCTTGTTTATAGCTATGATGGAATATCTTACAGTAAACTAACACCCCTGATGAGAACAACTAAAATATTCTAGAGGAAAGAAATTGTGAATCTATATGAAAGCACTGGAGAAAAGCTTGAGGGGACAAGGTCCCAGACAGGAGGGACTCACAAATCGGTGAGCTATCATGTGGCAAACTGCTTTTCCTCGCAAACCATTTCTCAATTCTAGGAAGTGGGCAATAGACAGAGAATCTGCACATAGAGCTGCTGCTAAGGGGCAGAGAATCTACCTGAGATTTTGATCATGTTGTGGCTGGAAAGACAGAAATTGGAATTCGCTGATGCCAAGTTCATGACTGTACTCTGATTCTATTAACTGGAGGGTAAAGCAAATCTTCTATGACAGAAGACAAAATCATCCAAATTCTATACATTTTTTCAGCCATATGGTCCAGCAGTCCATAAGGAATTGCCAGGCAAACCAATAAACAGGAACAATAAAAAAATAGATACTATAAAGACCTACAGAGGGTCCAGTTGTTGGAATTGTCAGACACATATTTAAAATAACTGATTAGATTGAGAATATATTAATAGGTGACCAGATGAAGAGTTGCACTAGATAGCTAGAATCTACAAAAAATTAGAAATTATGTATTTAAAGATTTAACAACTAAATTAAGAACTTGGATGAAGAGAGGATTTAATGCACCGACATATAAGTTAGTAGAAAATATCAGTGCACAGCAAGCAGAAAGCAATGAATTGCTCAAGAGCTATACTAGACACAGGAAAAATGATTACTAATGGAACAACACATTTAAAGTTCAACTGCCAACTTATAAATTTATACAAATCAAAAATAACCTACAAAAGTGAAGGCAAAATAAACACATTTTTAGTCAAACAACAGCAGGAATTTGGTACCGGAAAACCTAGATGAAAAAATTATTAAGTAGACTTCTTCAGGCAGAAGACAGAAAGCACAAAAATACAAAAAGGAATAAAAGGTAATAAACATGTACACTTGGTAAATAGAATGAGTAATGAAATACAAAATGAAACAAATGCTTTCTTGTTATTTTTGAGTATATGTCAAATTAAATACAGGCAACAGAACATCATACAAAGAAGGGAGTCAAATAAATAGAGGAGACCGCATCAAAATGGTGATTAGAGGTGCCCAACATTTGCCTCCACCGCAAAGAAGGACCAAAATAACAAGCAGATAAGTGAACATCAAATAGAATGTCCAGGGGAGAACACTGGAATTCAGCAAGGAAGTGCTACAGACCCTCTGAGGCATGAAAACTCGGGATGGCCGCATAGAGAGGAGAATGAAGCAGCCAGCCACGATCGGCTCTGAGCCAAAGGGACTCCTCATTGCAGGGAAAAGATAAATGGCAGATCTCAAGCAGTTTGTATTTCCGACATGTTTGTGAACAAATCGCTATGGTTGACATTGCTTTGTAGGTAAATTGATTCTAAAATTCCAAACTATTGAAAAATATGCATTTTGGAGAAAAAAATCTGTTGGAATGTTGGTTATTATACACACACACACACACACACACACACACACACATACATATATGTGCGTGGCCCTGCTTCTGAAGAAGTATCTTATATATATCTTGGCTTCAGGTAAATATTGGAGTGAATGGATGCTAATGGAATGTATTTACAAATGCCCTATAATAAATGAGCTCTTAGTACCTTAAAGATTTTGTTTCAGGATAAAAAATGGAAGGCTTCAGTTTGGGTCCCAGATATAATTTATATTCAAGAACACAATTTATAAGAAATGCTGCATTTAGGGAGACTTGGGTTACTTTCCTAGATTGATAAAGTGATACTTTTTGTTTGTTTGTGAACAATCTTTGTGAATGATTTCTAAGTCAGAACTCTGGAGTAGATTAGGAGAGAGAGATAGGGGTCAGGTATGCCAAATATTTAAGAACAACATGTTCCTATATATTGAAATAAATCTACTCTTACTGCTCTTTGACTTCATTGAAAGTGTTAGGAGTGTTCTCTCATTTTTTTTTTTTTTTTTTTTTTTTTTAGGTTACTGCCCACATGGCTTTCAGGAATGTCAGAATGGCAAATGCTACCGACCGGAGCAAAGCTGTAACTTTGTAGATGACTGTGGAGATAATACTGATGAAAATGAATGTGGTAGCTCCTGCACTTTTGAAAACGGCTGGTGTGGTTGGCAAAACTCCCTGGCTGACAACTTTGATTGGGTCTTAGGGGTTGGCTCTCATCAAAGCCTAAGACCTCCCAAAGACCATACACTTGGAAACGAAAATGGTAGGTTATTAGGTTGTTACAGTTGCTTTAATCATATTCATAATGTGTATCACATTGTCTTTCCTGACTGCAACTGGAGAGCTCTGGAGGGACCACCACAGTGATACCACAAGTCAATCAAACATTTAGTGAGCGTATTTTTTCCCCAGGGACTGCTGTTAACAAAGCACCACAGACTAGGTGACTTAAACAGCAGACATTATTGTCTCACAATTCTGGAGACTGAAAGTCTCAGATCAAGATGTTGACAAAGTTGGTTTCTTCTAAGGGCTCTGGGAGAAGATCATCTCTTTAATGCCTCTCTCCTAGATTCTGGTAGCCTCAGAAGTTCCTTGGCTAACAGATGATGGTACTTTATCACTTTGGCATGCATCACAGTGTCTTCTCTCTATGCATTCTGTATCTGTGTCCAAATTTCTCCTTTTTGTTAGGACACAGTCATATTGAATTAGCATCTACTCTAATGAACCACATCTTAACCTGATCATCTTAACCTCATCTTAACCCAATCATCTGCAAAGACCCTATTTTCAAATAAGACCACATATATAAGGACTGAGTGTTAGGTCTTCAGCATTTTTGGAGGGGACACAATTCAGCTCAAAACAGTGAGTAGTCAAAATCTAGTATCAATCACTATTTTAGTAATTGTAGTTAGAGGATAATGTATGCTGTCACCAGACACCTCTCCTAAATGGCACATACTTATAATCAATAACCCTGAAGTCTGCCACTCGTTTGATCACTAGCAAGTCCTTTAAGTTTTCAGATTCTCAATTTTTTCATCTTTCAAATTGAGATGATGAAGTTTGACCTCTGTGCTTAACAGGTATTGCGGAGGTCAAATGAGATGATGTGTATGAAGACAAAGGAGTCTGAAACCTGCAGAGGTGCTGTGAAAATGTAACTGTCAAACCACACATGTTAAGGATATTGGGCATGACTCATTTTTATAGTGAGTAGCTGAGATCAGGTCTCAGACTCACTGGCAAAGGATAAAGGATATTAGCAAGGTGAAGAAGGGACCCCGGATGCCTGAATGCTACAGAAGAGGAAAAAGATGTTTAAATATTAAAATTTCATAGGTCTATGAGAAAACAAAGCTGACTAAGCCAGGCCGGGCAAGCCAGGGAAAGGAAAACCCAGATCCTGGTCAAACCACTCAGCTCTACATAAATGTAATATTTTGGATATTTCAATACACAAGAATAAAACTCAGTACCTTTCCTTTCATGTTATATATTAAAATTCTCAGTATTTTATTTATACACCCAACAGATGACTAAATTTCTGAAAGCATGTCATATTCCCTTTTTTAGATTTCATAGGAAATCTTTGCATTTTTTTACAATAACTTGATAGTTTGGGGAATCCAATAAATGATTTTCGTAACTATCTTGTTGATTTGATGGCATAAATACCCCATCAGATCAGTTAATCTGCATACTACAAAGCACTTGGCTAAAAGCACAGACAGTTGGAAAATGTTCTGTCAGCGAGCTAGACGCAAGGCTATTAGATTTTCTTTCTGTTTCAAATAAGAATGCCTTTGGCAGCTCAGATCATACAAAATGTAATTAAAAATTCTAACTATGACGGAAAAGCTAAAATAATCCCCTCTTTGTTAATTCGATCTTATCTGAATCTTGTCCTTGTTCCTAGGGCACTTCATGTATCTGGAGGCTACTCCAGTGGGCCTTTGGGGTGAGAAAGCCCACTTCAAGAGCACTACGTGGCCAGAATCCAGTGCTGCCTGCACCATGAGCTTCTGGTATTTTATATCTGCAAAAGCCACGGGTTCCATTCAGATTCTCATTAAGGTAGGGTCTTGGCCTGTGATGCCTCTGAGCTTTTATAAGGGTTCCTACAGGCAGCAAGTGGCCTGAGGGAGTTTGTTACATCTCTTCTGACTTGGCCAGAGGAAGCCTTTTTTCATCTGAAGGGACAAGCTCTTGTGGCTCAAATGATCTATGGGGTTTGGTAAGCTCTGGGGCATGAGAACCGGCTTTGCGTTCAACATCATGTCCTGTGATTATGGCCGAATCCCGGAGACTCCTTGCATAGTAATAATGAATCAAAGACACATAAATTTCTTCTCTCGATTCAGCTGTTTCCTTCCTATTTTTTCCATAAAAGAAAACAGATTATTTGTACATATGAATAGAGAGTGAAATACCAGCAATCATTAAGGGAACTAATTATAGATTGGTTCTAAGCGCACTATGAAAAGGACTCCACTGCTCAGGAGAATGATCAAGGTGTGATTACACTGAACTGCTTATTAATTGTGACACAGTAATGCATTTTTTCACTGAGGATTAATTGGATGTTTCGGTCAGAACTTTAATTTAGTATAATAAAGTGACTGTGTTTGGGGAACAAAATAACAATGTAAATATTAATATGAATGAGCCTTAGTTCAAATACCTTTACTCTTTAGCAGGTCAAAACAACAGCAAAAAGAAGGGTGTGTATGTGTGTATGTGTGTTTATTTATTTATTTCAAGAATCTAGTTATAATTCCAAGAAAGCTTACTTTAAAACATGCTGTAGAGACCACTGCTATTTTATCACACGTGAGCTTGGTTTAAGTGCCCTGGCGCTGATAGAAAATGCCTGAGTCGAATATGAAAGAGCTCGTACATCTGAATAGCTTATGGCTGTTTAGTCTATGTTTTATCGTAAATCGGAATTGACTTTATAACTTAGAACTCTTCTATAATGATGCAGAAAAGCCTGCCTAATAAAATACATCCAGCAGAGAACCACAGTGATACATTCTTGTTTTTAATATGGAAACTTGCTGAAATATAATGCTTAAAGTTCTTGCAAGAGCATTTCATTGGTGCTCTTTGAATGTGATACTTGATTCGATGGTGTGCACCGTGTGAGGGATTTGGTACCGTTCTGTGGGCTTTGCTTTCATTATTTGCTTCACTCATAATTACATTTCAACTATCCTGTATAACAGTAACGAACTTTGTATTACTATAAAATGTAAAATGAAACTGTTTTGAGATATTAGTGTTCCTACCAAATCTTAGAACTGTGGTTCCCCTAATTGATTTCTATGGAAATTTAATAGTATTTTAAAAGTCCTGTCTTCCTGCTGGACAAAAAAAACAAAAAAACAAAAAACCGTCACTTATTTAAAAAGCATATGCCTATTCTTATTTAGTTTCATTGATTATAAAGAAGAGAAATCTTTCCCAACATACATTGATTTTATAGTCATGAATTTTAGGGCAATCGTTTCATTTTGGTGATTAATAATATACATATTTTTGATCATCATTACAAAGTAGTTCCCAGACTTCTCTGTGTTGAACTGTGCTGGATTTCACCCTGCTCATTAATTTGAAAGCATCTTAGCCAGATGGTAAACCCAGTAGGGGCAAGGATTCTGCCTTTGATTTCTTTCTTTCTTCACTCTTCAAAAAACGTTCCTAGTTTATGCCTGTTTTCCCTTTGGCTTAGTCCCCTCTGCCTGTTCTCAGGAAGGCCCCCTTCTGTGTTTTTCCTCTTTTCCCTCCATGCCAAGTCTAACACATTCGGGAAGATTCAGCCTTGTGCAAAACTCCCCTTGACCACTTTTGCTACCACAATGATTCCTACTCTGGGAAGCGTCCCTTATAAGTCTAGAAAAGATTCCTGCTCACTGGCTGTTAATTGGTATTTATTCTATTTCTACAAATAGATTGTAAAATCTTAAGAGCAAGGCATTGAAGTTTGAGTCTTCATATGCCCCTCTCAGATCTACAGAGAAGGGAGTACTGGTCGAGGCCAGAAGGAAGTGATGCCCTCCCAGAGGCCACCGCAGGGCTGGAGACAACTGTTGTTAGGAACAGCCCTTGTGAAAGGATGGCTGTTAGGCATTGCAATACGGCATTCACATCTAATCTAAAGAATCTGTGATCTAAATCTGAAATATATGCATATAATCAGACATAAAACATGCAACCCATGAACAAAATTTAATGGTAACATAGTTTATATAGTAATATTGATACTAGATCACCAGAACTATAACACATAGTAGGGTACACCATTTATTAAAGACCAACACTTGTTAATATATTGTTTCATATAATTCTTATCACACCTCTCTGAGTTAAATGATGTGAGCCTCATTTTACTAAAGGGATAAGGGAGTCTCACAGAAATAACCTCACCACCCTAGGGCTAAGTGACAGTCAGTGACAGAGTGGGAATTTGAATCCAGTTATGTCTAAAACTCATGTGTTCACCTGCTCCCCCCACCCCCAAGGGGTCCACACCGACTTTTTTTTTTTTATTTCAGCGTATTATAGGAGTACAGATGTTTAGGTTACGTATGTTGCCCTTGCCCCTCCTCCCCCCTACTTTAATAATGAAACGGAAATTCTATTTTACTGAGATCTATCTACATTGCATAGAAATGTTATTTTTAGAAAAAGAAAATGAATAATAGTTCTTAGAATGAAGATATATGATCCTTAAACTACTCTTACAATAAAGGAATAAATTCAGGGAAACCCCAAGAGAATGTACAGTAGAGCAAAACCATTTAACATGTTGCATATTTTCTACCTTTTTTTCTGTATTTCTTGCTTTTGGTCACATGAGAGCTACTTTTCTTTAGAGAGATGCTGTTGAAACAAATGTAATCCTTGTGTTTTTAATTAAGGCAATGGATGAATGACACTAAGATGAAACAATATATTATTGGGAAATCTTTTTTTTTCCTTTCCTTTGAAATTTACTTTAGTTATAAATGAAGAAAAAATCCTAAAATGATGTCAGTAAACTTTCCAGAAGGAATAATAATTTTTTAAAAATACAATGAGTTTTGTATGGGATCAGAGGGTTTACCAGGTGGAGGGATGGTTAGTTTTCACTCACTCGGCTGCCTGGGCCGAGCCGAACACTTTGAAAGTAGGATTCAGCCCATGGGAATCAGGAATAATCTGTTACTCCACTGCCTTCATTTTATGGATGAGCCAGTCCGGGCTCAGCTGGGCTACCTTAAAAGCCCAAAGTCACAAATGAGTGAATGAACTAGAATTTGAGCTCAAATATTCTGAAATTAAGATTAGAATGCCATACAATAGGTTGGTTTCCATCTTTCTATGGAGGAGGGTTGGATATTAATAATCCAAGTTAACATACATAGGCTGTGTCTTTTTCTGAATTTTGTAATAGTTCACTTCTGAAATAGTATGCTTATTCTTGCTAACTTTTCTCATTTTTACCTACCTCTTAACTTATTTACATTCAGTATTAAATTTCTCATTAAATTGAAATACATTGCTTTTCAGACCACCTAAGATTCAAAGCAAACACTGAAAACAAGTGCTCAGAAGTAGAATAAGGGCTCTACAACATAAAAGTTAACTCATTTTACAAATATAGTTAATTTTCCTCCCACCATTTTACTTATTTTTCTAGTCCATTTTTTTCTGATTAGGTTAATTAATGATAATTGACACAAAGGTTTGCATACACTAAAAAGAATGTGGGGGGAATTTTAAAGTTTACTTTGTTTTGACAATATGTTTTCATAGAGTAAATTCTATCTAGCTTCCACAAGCAACAAAAGACCTTTGCATCCTTTCACCTAGCTATTTGAATAAAATACAGGAACACCTGCTACCTTCAGAGCATTATCCTCTTTTGGAAATACTCCATCTGTAATAAACTGTTGATATTTTAATCAAGATGACTGCATGCTTTAGGGAATTTGAATATATTTAATTGAAGGCATTCAGGACTATCCATTATGCAGTCATGATAGAAAACATAATATATTCAAGCCAGAAGTGGAGAAAAATAATGTATTTCAGGAGAGCCCTCCTGATATAGCAACCTAGTTATGCTGAAAGACCATAATTAAATTAGTTCATTGCTTTATCTTGCTTAGTGGTTCAGAGAATTTTAGAGCTCATGGGGTTCTTTGAAATACTTTTAATCTATGCTATTCATTTTACAGATGAAAGAAGTAAGAATAAGAGGTTATATTTCTTGCCTTGGTTCACATAGTATTTTAAGAAAGAAGTTAGGATATGAATCCAGTTTTTCTAACTTCTAATTTAGGACTCTTCTACTTGACTTCTTAGAAATTCTATCTAACAATTTCTATGCTGAATATGGAAATAGAGATTTTGTTAAATAGGCTATGGAATATGTCAAATAATCAAAGGAATGACCAACTTCCTCTGCTTACTTAGAAGACTTTTGTCATCCTGGTTCTGCTTCAACCCTCAATCTAGTGAGCAGTGAGCCTTAGTTGTGTGCAAGGTCAACTGAGTTAAAGGTCACCACTGTCCACCCACCTCTACCCCATCCCCTCCACATGTGCTCATCACCACCTAATCTGAGAAGACTTACAATTCTAGGTTGACTATCCTTTATCCAAAAATTCAAAATCCAAAATGTTCCAATGAGCAGTTCTATTGATCATCATGTCAGCACTCAATTCGGAGCACTTCAGAGTTTGGATTTTTGTAACAGCCTGTAATTGCTAATACTACATGTGCATAGGCTAATAGCTATTAGAGTAGGTCAAACAGATTTTCATATTAGGCTAATTTTGATATCTTCAGCCTATTGAATATCTAATATTCTCTCAGGTACATTGTTGGTATTTTATTCATTATTTCAGGAAAAAAGATATAGAGAATATAGATATGGAGGATACCTAGAATCTGGAGGGGAAATTCTTAAAGAGTGTTATGTAGATTTTGAATTATAAATCAATTAAACTAAACTTTTAGAGCCAGAGCTTTATTTGATTTTTCAGAATTGTTTCAGTACCTTGACAATTCAATCTGCACAGTTTTGGCTATACTGTACTATTGAACTTGACCAAATTAATGGATAAAATTGATCATTGTATTTCAAGGTATAGCCACACAAGATATCTGCACATTCAAAGTTCAATTAAATTTGCTGCCACAATATCACAATGCCTTGATTTATACAAAATAAGTGTTTCTTTTTATCACCTTGGAGAACATGGCAATTATCGTTCGAGGCATAATTTTGACTAAGTGAGATTTTTCTTTTAAACTTCTTCTTTTCCCATGTTCTTTAACACTTGCGGTGGCTCTACTACTTCCAAGTAGGACTCCCAAGCGGTTAGTGACACTGGAATCTATTCTGTCATGAAGAAAAGATTTCTGTTAAGATGCTAACACGTTAGTTTAATTAATCCCAGGAGCCCAGGAGATTTTGCTTTACAATAGAATCCTGACCAGCTCTAAAGAATGGTATTATCACTACTATTGCTGGTGTTGTATTAATACTTCCATTTCTACTCCCACTAGTGCTGCTACTCTTGTGTCTAGCTTACAAATATTGACTAATTCATTTTTTTCCATACAATGTGCTAAGTATTTTACCTATATGAACTCATTTAATCTTCAAAATAAACTCACAAAAAAATATATTTTTTCCTAATTTTACAGACCACAAAATTGAGACCCAGGTCACATAAATAGCAAGTTGAATAGTTTGGGTTAAAAGCCAATTCCATCTTCACTATCTATACCCTTAACCACCATACTCAGCTTCTGCTATTAGAATTTCAAAGATTCTGATACCCAGGAGGCAGAGAGATTACTGTCCATCAACATTTTCTAGGGGTTCTGAAATCATACAAAATAAAGATTTTCATTTCTACATATTGATAAATCTACCGGCCTGTTCAGCACATGTCAGAGATGAGAGGCAACTACTTTGTGTTCATCAACTTCAGCAGCTTTGTTTTCTAACTTAGCTTGCCAACATCTGGTAACAGTAACCATATTTATCTAGATTACTCTGTGTCGTATCTAATATAAGTAAAAAATTTTTAAATTGCATTTAATAGCTGCATTTTATTTTATTTTTTAAAATTATTTTAATTGATACATAATTGTTCATATGGGATATAATGTGATATTTCAATATACATACACATTGTGTATAGATCATATCATGGTAATTAGCACACTTACCACCTCAAACATTTATTATTTCTCTATGGTAAGATCATTGAAAATCTTCTAGCTGTCTTGAAATGTGCAATAAATTATTTTTAATTATAGTCATCTTACTGTGCAATAGAACACCAGAACCTATTCCTTTTAACTGTAACTTTGTACTCATTGACCAACCTCTCCCTAATCCTCCCCTCTCCTTTCCTTCCCCACTTTCTGGTGACTATTGTTCTGCGCTCTAACTTCTATGAGATCAACTTTGTTAGATTCTACATATAATAAGATCATGCGTATTTGTCTTTCCGTGTTTGGCTTGTTTCACTTAGCATAGTGTCCTTTAGGTTCATTCATGTTATTACAAATGACGGGATTACATTCTTTTTATGACTAATATTCCATTGTGTATACCTGACACATTTTCTTTATCCATTCATTTGTTATTGGACACTTAGGTTGGTTCCATATCTTGGCTATTGTGAATAGTACTGTAATAAACATTGCAGTACTGATATCATGACATACTCATTTCTTTTCCTGTAAGTATATACCCAGTAGTGGGATTGCTAGATGATATGGTAGTTCTCTTTTTAATTTTTTGAGGAACTTTCATGCTGTTTTCCATAGTGGCTGTACTAATTTACATTCTCACCAACCATGTGTAAGGGTTTCCTTTTGCCCACATCCTCCCAACAGTTGTTATCTTTCATCTTTTTGATAATAGCCATTCTAACTGGATTGAGGTGATGTCTCTTTGTGAATTTGATTTGCATTTCCCTGACAAGTAGTGACGTTGTGCATTTTTCATAAAAATGTTGGCCATTTGTATGTTCTCCTTTAAGAGAACAAAGTCTATTTATGTCTTTGTCCATTTTTTAATCAGATTATTTGTATTTTTGCTATTGAGTTGTTTGAGTTCCTTATATATTCTGGGTATTAACTCCTTGTCAGAAATATAGTTTGCAGATATTTTCTCCCATTCTGTAGGTTGTCTCTTCACTTGTTGATTGTTTCCTTTGCTGTGATGAAGCTTTTTAGTTTTCTATAATCCCATTTGTCTATTTTTTGCTTTTATTGCCTATGATTATGAGGTCTTATCCAAAATATCCTTGCCCAGTCCAATGTTATGAAACATTACCCCTGTGTTTTCTTCTAATAGTTTCTTGATAATAGCTGCATTTTAATGTCGATGAGGAAAGAACGAATTAGAAACAAATTAAATTAATACCAATTATTAAAATATTTTAAAAATCTATAACTGTGATTTACCAAATGTATGTCAAATAACAAGATCTAATGGGGGATGAAATAACTACCATTATTTCAAAGACATGTAAGCATAAATTATATTTTTTGAGATATTCAAAGTATTGTAAAGCGATATTAAAATATCTGCTATTACTATTAGTGACAGAGTCACAGGTACTGTTAATATATATGATCTGTTGCCTGTATATGTACATACATATGATCTGTATTCACAAATTGAAGAAAATACAAAATTTTAGTTGACGTTAATAAAAATGAAGATGTGTTTCCTCTATTCATGTTACAATTCTTTTAAAAATTTATATTCTCTGTATAAGGAGCTTAGAGAATTTTTAATTTTATAAAGGCATATATCTTACATGGTTAGTGCTCACATTTATTTGCTAAGAAAAATAAATAGTGCCTTATCTAAATAGAATTTTTTTTATTTCAAAATTTTTAGAGGTACAAAATGTTTAGATTACATATATTGCATTTGCACCACCCGAATCGGAGCAATAGAAATTTTTTACATGAAAAAGCAACTCTAGCTCCCAACATTGGAGGCGCATAAAGTCACTGAAGATAACATTCTGTCGAGCCAAGTTTAGAACAGACTAAATGTAAATGGGCTTAAATGCTGTCACAGCAAAGAGCTATTTCGGCCAACTAGACATCAGGCCTGCAGCCAGGTAGAGTCAGCAACTTCCAAACTGGCTGCTAGTGAATTAATATATGGAGAGATTTGTCACCCAGATTGGAAGTGTCTTTTCAAATGACATAAGTCGTCATAGCCATTGTCTTTTTATCTATTATAAGATTGGAGAAAAGAAAGAGAAGAAAACAATATTGTGGCTTACCTAGCACCAGTAGCTTCATATGGTTATAGTACATTTGTCCATAAAAAAGTCATAGGTACAATTCTTGTATGCAGAACTACTCTATGTAGGCATCTTGAGAGCCAGTCAATTTCAGATCAACATTTGTTTATTTGCTGATAATATTTGAATTTTAATTATTTCAAACAAGTTTTTCATGGTAAAACATGCCTTTTTCTCTTCTAATTTTTCTAGGACATTGCCTGAAAATTACAATAGTTTTCGGCACTTGTTAGTAACTCCTTATGGAATGCATAACTTCTAATTAATTAATTTTTAACACCTACTCTGTTCATTTTCTATGGAGTATGCAACACATGCTTTAACCAAAATACACTAGAACTGTTGATCATTGGGCTGATTGTTTCAGCTGAATCACATCCCTGACTCACGCTGCTATAAGACTAGAGATCTCTTTTACCAATTATGGATCATGGAGTTGGAGTAGAAAGAAAACACCTATGATTGACCCTCTTATTTTAAATATATTATCAAAATAAGCAATTAAAACAGCAATAATCGTAGCTATCTTATCTTTATAAGAGATGAATATATAAAACAATCCTGTTTGTAATCTTTGGGAGAATTTTAATTACAACAAATGTCTAAAACCTGTTTATTTTTTAACAATGAAGAAATATTTAGCCTTTAACTTACATTTTCTAGATTGGCATATTTCTGTACTATTCAAACCCTTTTCACTCTTGCTTCCATTCATGCAAACAAACAAGCTCACAGGTATTTAGTGAGCTTCTCCTAAATACACTGGCTACTCTCATGGAGCTTGAGAGTTTAGAATGGGCATACCTGCTGGCAAAAAGCAGCAGTGCCATGAAATCTTTCTATCAGAAGCTGTAACAATTCTCCCATTAGAACCTGAGTGTTCTTTGATGTTTAATTGTCCTCTTTCTGAAGTTAACCTTTCTGAAAAAGTGGCTTATATCTTTCTGTGCTGTAGTCCTGGCACAGGAACCTCTCTGAGGAGCATGGGACGGATTCAAATTAAGTGGCAGTGTGATCCCGTATCACTGGGTCTTTGTCTCCCAGCGCTGCTGCACTGCATGGTCGCTGCCTATGTAAACAGTTCTGTGCCCCAATGTCTAGGAAGCTTTCATGATTCAGAAGCTGCACTTGCCCCATTTACAGTTCTGTCTCTAGCATGTAGCACAGTGCCTGGCGCACAGTTGTTATTAATCATATTTTTTAATTGAAAGAGTGAATGGACAGGTAGTATACAATTAGATGTTAACTATGTAGAAGAACTAGGTAATGTTTTAGGAATTCAAAAGCTATTAAAATATTTACAGACTGACAGTGTTTAAAGAAAATAAGAAAAATTTAAACTGACTCTTGAAAGATAAGTAGAATTTGGACAAACAGAAAAAGACAGGAGAACATTTCAAACGAGAGAAAACATAAAGGTAGAGAAGCCTAAGATTTTTGCAGTGGCCCCTGACTTTACCAATTATCAGATAGTAGCTACGGATATAATATTAGTGATAATAATAAAGTAAGCATTTGTTTTACCCCTTATTGTTTACATCATACATTTGTATATCTGATACCGTGATTCTATTTTTATTTAACACAATTGCTTACTTTTATTGTTTTTATAAATTTCCACTTGTTTCTGGCTTATTAACTTACCTTTAGCTTTCACTTGACTGTATAACCATTTTTATTAACATCTAATGTAATGTATTTAAATTAAATGAATTACAATATATCACACTTATGCAAATTAGCAATTTGTATAAACACTAATAATAGTGTAATTGAATCAAAAACTAATTCAAAACTGCAAAAGAAAAACAATCGGAAAATTAAATTAAATCCTTAAAGTAAAATCCAAATAATTTGAATGAACTTTCTAACTTTTGCTTGATATGAGAAAACAAATTTCAACTTAACTGCTAGATATTCATTCAGACATTGATATTATTTTCCATTTTAGCAATGGACATAATCATGGTTTAGACAACTTTTATAGAATTGAAAAATATAAATGTTTTATTCTCATAGCCCAAATAATGCATAAAATTACTGAGGATCAGGTATAAACAGCATTGGTAAGACAGTCAATGGCAACCAATAAGTAGACACTGGCCACCTCTCCTGATATGACTTTAAGATTGAACAATCAATCCAGAGAAGTTTCTCTAGTCTACTCGCCAACATTCTGTAGCATGAAATGTCTTACATACTTGTAATTTAATTTTTAGGAACTCCATATCAATGCTGCCCATGTGATATTTAAGAAAACCCAACAAGTTTAATTAAATACTGAAGAATAAGATTTTTATGGGTAACATTGATATTTGGAAGGCTACAAACCATTGTGATATCTAATATTTTACTTCCCCAAAAAACCAATTTTTGGCCCCTTGGAGGAAATATGGGCCCTCCTTAAGAATGTATGCTGTACCCTCTACTTGTGCCTTTCCAAGTCCCATCTGTAATGCTCTGCGAACTCTCTTTCTCTTCTGAGAGACATCATTCTTCATCTTTTCAGAGAGCAAATTTTCAAACTTGTTAACACCATCACTAAACTTAGTTCTTCCCTTAAAACATTTCTTATCAAGCAAAGGTAGCCACATGTTATCCATGCACATGTACCTTCTATGCTCTCATCCATGCCTTTTTTCTTATCTGTGTCTTTGCTAAATCCGTGTCTTTTCCTACACTCAGAATGCCTCTCTCCTTCCTGTCCTTCCTTTATTAACACACACACACACACACACATATATCTTAGCATATCCAAATCCTGAGCATCTTTCTAGACCCAGTTTAAATGTTCTCTCTTCTGGTTCTTGTCACCTTCAACCACTACCTTAAAGGCAGGATACAGGTACAATTTAGTTTTGTGTCCTCTATCATGAATGGCTCATTGCAGGCACATAAAATACTTGTTGGAAAAATAAGACGGAAAAACAGATTTCTGATGTTTAAAAGAGCTTAAATATAAACAGGGAGAAAATTATGCAAACATATAATAAAAAGAATTTACAAAGTGGAAGATTCAGAGGAAATCTTTGAATGATGGAGTTACCTATGCAGACTAGAGACTAGAACATAGAGAGGATCTATGTTCTATATAAAAAGATTCTTTTTGTGGTGCTAATTTAAAACGCTATGTCACGTTGCGGTCAATATTACTCCCTCAAGAATAAAAAGAAAATATAGAAAGCTATTAAAAGTGGACTTGGATGAATTATTGTTCTTTGTATAAATTAGACCATCTATTTATGGATTTACTTTATGAATCAGAGGACATGTATCAAGGCTGTACCATTAAAAATTCTACAAATGACTCATTGAAGACTCTGTTATTGGTTACAAATACTGATAAATTTTATTTTCGATTCACAGTTTGCCATTTACTATACCGTAGATGATCATTGTACATTGCTTTGTTCCCTTTTATGCTAACTGGTTCGTGTCAAAAGAGTATACTTAGTTCTTCAGATTTGTGAGCTAAGGGATCATTACTCCAAGTGCTAGCAATTGAAGTGACACAGCAATTTGAGGTTAAAAAGAAGGGTAAATAGTATTTTTACGTGAATTCATGGATTTCTTTTCATCAGGATTCATGAGCCCTAAGGATTTTAAGGGTCATATTTTTAATGAGTTATCTTGATTCTTTTTGACTTCACTGGGGGTCATTCAGCAAATAAAATCTTACCAAAGTTAGAGGTGCATATGGTTCCTGAATGATATGAGAATGGTGAGAAAATCCTTTTGTTTTTCTGGCATTTTCATTTAAATTATATGTCAGAAAATCACTAAATTATAAGGTAGGACATTGAAATTAATAACTTTGCTGGCTTCTTTAGAATTAGAGCTAAATTTTCTTTATAGTCAAAAGAATATAAAGCATAAAAATACATACGTATTAAAAAGCACAAAATAGTTTAAGTGGCATTAAAGAATGTAAGCTTTTTGCTAAGCATTTTGTTTCTTTTGAGGTTTTTAGAATACATCTAAGCAGAAGATAAGTTAAAAACGTCATAGTAAAAATTAGTGGAAAAATTTTCCCTTTTCATTGTTTCTCCATTTGAACAAAAAATATGATGGGAGCATGCAAATGAACTTTTGCAATTTACTATGTTTACCTAGATGTAGAGAGATTGTGAACACTTTTATTTTTGCAGATATATAGTTAGCAGTGATTTTAGAATGCATTTATACTTTTTTATTATTGCTCTCTTCATGTAGTAATAAACATCATTTGGAAAAAAACTCATATAATAGTTTTTAGCAGATAACTCACTACTTTAAAAATGTTTTTATACTTTGTAGAACAATTAAGGACAGTGTGTTGACCTATAGCTCCAGATAATTTATCTTTGGCTAAGATGTAGTATCTTTTATTTCACATTAGAAGTTTCTGATATATGTTGCTCCCCTAAAAATCTCCCATTTTTTTCCTCCAAACTTTCCAGGCACAAATATATGTTTTGTTGTTTTTTTTTCTAAGTAGCTTAGACTCTGTTAAGTTTCTCAGAAAATTGTATTAATGTAAACATAGCCAGACAGTGAGTATAACCAATAAATAAATGCAAGTGCCTTGTTCAGAATGATTAACAGATCTATACTACAGAGTCACTTTCATTTTCCTAGATCTCTGGGGAAGTGGTAGCTCCATGTTTTAAATAATTCGCACACACATAATGCAAGTTACTTAGAAGTCTGTTCCTGAAATAATTGCCTTGTTTTAAAAGATGGCACTTCAGAAAAGTTGCATTAAATTTAATAACTTTAATGTGAGCGTCTAGGATCAGAATCATTATACAAGGCAGAGCACTGCATCTGTCAATTTGTACCTTCTCAGATTCTCTCTCTGAAAATATATAAAATTCTATGCACAGAGAAGAGGAGGCAAAATTACTAATTGCTTTTCCATATAACTTCCTATGAATACATCCATGAAAATACTTGGCCTATACTCGAGGGCTGTCTGGAAAGTATCCAGCCAAACAGGGATATTTATTAATATTAATATATTAACAATGGTCAGATAGTTTCTGTATAGCCTTTGTACGTATTTATGAAGATAACTAGCATTTTATTCAGTATGTTTTTCATAATGAAAACAACAAAAAATCAGTCCTGTGAAAATAATTGAAATTTGAAAGGAGGCATTGGTGGTATTTGGCATAATATGTACATTACCCTGTCTTTTTTTATTTATTTGTATTTTGTTTTTTTTTTATTTCAGCATATTACAAAGGTACAAATGTTTAGGTTATGTGTATTGCCCGTGCCCCACCCAAGTCAGAGCTTCAAGCGTGTCCATCCCCCAGACAGTGCACACTGCACCCATTGCATGTGTATATACCCATCCCCTCCTCCCTGCTCTCTAACTGTCTTAATATTACTTAATTTAGCAGGTATACTTGGAATGTCTTCATTGCTATTTTGGATCAAGGAAGTAAGAATTACTAGCAGAATGCAGAAGGAGTGGTACGAACAAAATCATTGCCTTTATGGAAATTTATGTTCAACAAGAAGGGCCACCTCCTCTCTCTCTTTGAGACACTTTAACAGTGTCTAATATTTTTTAGCTTATTTTTACATCCCCCACTGAGTTGTTTACTTAAAGCTGCTTCTCAGCGTTGTGTACTTTTCTCTACAACTCCCAACGGTGGTTTTGGCCATTGATTATTCTGTTCTAGTTGCTGTCTGGGACTCTGAGACCCTTGGCTTGATAATCTGCTACAGTCGTCATGCTGTTCTCAGTGAAGGTTCGATGGGAGGAAAACCACATTTCCCTTTGGTCCCATCCATTAATTCAAAACAAAAACACTGGTACAAGCCTTATGTGCATGTCACAGATTTTACAGAAGAGTTGAACCTAATTCGAATTTTAGAACGTAGGACAGGAATTAGAATTAGAAAGTGAATATGGCTATACTCAGAGTACAAAAGGAAAATTCAATATCAAATGCATGGATTCTCTCCATACATATAACCTAGTTTCCAGCCTCATTGCTCTGCTTCAGTTTTGATCCTCCTTTCTGTCTTTTCAAGAAACTGCATGTTCTATTCTTCCAGTACATGCATAGACTTCCCTTGCAGATAACACCACCCCCTAAACATAGGGATTACTCTTGCCTTTGGATGCATTTTCCTCCTTTGTGCCAGAGTGATCAAAACACTGTGACCTATACAGCCTATTTCACAAATTGTAAAGTATTTAGGCAACAGAACATCACAGTGGGCTTCTAGATGTGGTAAAACATCACTGGCCATATAGCTGGAGACAGAGACTTGGATTTAAATCCAAGCTCTGCCACTTACTACTCATGATCTTGGGCAAGTCACTTAGAATCTATAAACTACCTTCTCTACATACCTAAAATGATGGTCATAATATGAGTTACAAATAGTTTTCAGGATGATCAAATGTTGTAATGATAGGTGAGAGTGTGCTTCGGAAACTACAGAGCACTTAACACATTTTAGGTAAATTTTTCTATTAATCCCCCATGAAAGGTAAGCATAGGAAAGAGAAATATTCTATTTGTCTTGCTCTTTTGTTAAAAATAAATTTGACTTCAATTTATATGTGTATCATCCAAAATTGTGTGATATATTACTTTTCTAAACAGGAGTTTTCATTGTGTTTCTGCTTAAATGCCCTTTATCTTAATGCCAAAACTTGTTCTCTGTGTTTGTTCTCACACACTGTCAGTTTGGGTGAGTGTACCTTGAACTTTGTGCCTGTGCTTGCTGATAGCTGAACCTAGATGAGATGCTGTCCTGCATTCAGCTTAGAGCACAAGCTGCTATTGTGCGCTTTCCGTAACCTGACTAAGGGTGTCTGTCATTTAGGAGATAATGTTAGAAAAGCAGAATGTTGTCAGGGGGTGAGCTATTCATGACAAATAAATATCCAAGTAAAACTAAGATGTGTGTTTTCAAAGCAAAAGAAGGACATTGAGATCCATTGACTATTCCATTAAAAAAATATTATGCCGTTCTCTAACGTAACAAATGTTGAAATAATCACCATATCTCACAGAGAGCATTAACATGGCATAGTGCTGCACATAACTCATTTAGTAGCTCTGCACAAGAAAAAAATGCAATGCCTTCACTTGTTATCAGAATGCCACATTCTCCACAAAAGTACTAAATACAAGGAGGATAATCTAATGATTAATATGATTTTAGATAATTTTTTTGGTTACTATTTTATATATAACCCATCTACCTTCCACTGCCAAACATATGTGTTGCTTCCTATCTTAAATGAGAAGGGATCTGTCTTCCTGATGAATTCTAACTCCTCTATCTCTGGTCTTGATTCTACTCCCCTCCTGGAATCTGGCTTTTCATGAGTCTGGATTAAATCCCAAGATTTAAGCTTCTTGACCTGTACTTGTAACCACCATACATATAAATAAAGAACTCCTACAAGTTGCCAAAGCATAGACAAATGAGCAAAAGACATAAGGAGGTATCATGCCTAAGAGAAAATATGAATGTACACTAAATATATAAAAAGATGTTCTACCACTGTAGTGATCAAGATAATGCAAATAAAGACCACAGTGAGATATTATTTCATACTCAAATGTTGAGCAAAAATTAAAAAATTAATACCAAGGATTTCCATGGATGTAGAACAAGCAATGAAAGATTTTGTATATTCTTGGTGGGGATATTAATGGGTATAAACATTTTGGAAAATCATTTGGCAGCAGTAAGTAAAATTGAAGCTGTGTGTATCCTATCGTATAGCTGTGTTCCTCCTTGTATTATTCTCTCAAGAAATACTTGTCTGGGTGCCCAGGAGACATGAACAGAAATAGTCAAAGCTGGGAGATTTTAAGAATCTTGAATGTGGTTGTTCCCATAACACAAAAGCAAAGACAAATATCAGACTTTCACAAGTGGCTTCTCTCTATAAGCACACTCTAGTTCCCAGCCTTGATCCTTCTTGTCAGCTTTGACTTTCCTTTGAGTCTTTTCAAGGAATCACATATTCTGTTCTTTCAATGAATAGATAGATTCCATTAAATAACGGGTGATATATTCAAACAATGATAATCATACGTTAGTGAAATGCATTAACAAACCAAAATAAATAAATAAAACAACTGAACAACCAATTAGAAAATTGGCAAAAGAAATGAAGAGACATTTCACTAAATAGAATGTACAAGTGGCAAAAATGAAGAAAAACATGTAAGGGTTTCCGACATCATTAGTCATCAGGGAAATACAAGGTAAATACACAATGAGAGATCACTACATATCTATCCAAATGGCTACAGTTTAAAAAAAAATAACGTTCAACGCCAAATGCTTGGGAGGATATAGAGATGCTGGATCACTCATTTATTGCTGGTTAAAATATAAAATGGTACAGCCATTCTGTAAAAGAGTTTGGCAGTTTCTTATAAAGAAAATACCCCAAAACTAAACATGCAACTACCATATGATCCAGCAATTATACCCATAGTTGCTTATCCTAGAGAAATAGACGTACATTCACATAAAAACTTATGCACAAATGTTTATAACAGCATTATTTAGTAGCCAAATCTTTAAACAACCCAGATGCCCTTCAGTGGGTGAACAGTTAAAGAAACTGTGGTACACCCATACCATGGAATGCTATACAGCAATAAAAAGGAACAAATTATTGATAAATGCAACAACCTGGGCAAATCTCCAAAGAATTATGCTGAGTGAAAGATGAAGATCCCAAATGGTGACAAATTATATGAGTCCATTCATAGGACATTTTTGAAATGACAAAAGTACTTAAAAAGTGGATGCCAGATTAATGATTGCCAAGAGTTAAGGAGGGGAAGGCAATGAGAGAGAAGTGAGTGTAGCTGTATAAGGATAGCATGAGGAAATTGAGCAATCCTCGTGGTGATGGAAATGTTCTGTATCCTAACTTTATTAATGTCAATATCCTACTTATGTTATTGTTCTATAGTTTTGTAAGCTGTTATCATTGGGGGAACTAGATAAAGGGTGATTTGGGAACTCCCTATTATTTCTTAAAACTTCATGTGAATCTCTAATTATCCCCAAATAAGAAGCTCAATTAAAAATAATTGTAAGTGTTAAATTTAAATCCTTAATGGTGGTTTTGTTTCATCTTACATACAGTTAAAATTTCTTTGCAATTCACATAATCTGAAAGTATCTTTATCTTCTTACTTATGACATTATATTTAGATCTGTAAAATCTGTAGGTCATGATATTGTCACAAAATGAGCGAACAAAATAATCTCAGCTCATGATATTTCAGATTTTAATTAATTAGTAGCTTGTTCCATATCTGTTCCAAGCCATGGCCTATAATTAATACATAGATAACACCCATGACTGCTTATAATTTCTGGTCAGTTTTATCCCCATTTAAGAAATTATTTTAAAATTTTTCAAATACATTATTTTTGTACTTTCTGCTTTTCATATTGCCTCTATTATGCCATGTCAAGTTTGAGATTTAAACTAGGTTTAGTATGATAAATTGTTTTTGATATTTTGTACCCAAGTTCAGTTTAGATTTTTTTTTTTTTTTTTTACCTCATTACAAACCACTCTAAAGGAGCCTCAAGAGGTAAGCTTTATGAATGTCAAGTCTGGAAAACAGACATTTTTCTCACTGCTTTAAGAACATAGGTGAAGTAATTCACACTTTGGAATGAAGCTGTAGTCAGGCGTTTCAAACCGAAAGAGTTGCATAGTACAAGCCTAGTTTTCGACCTCTGAAAATCTAAATTAAATCTCTCAGCTAAGTGTGAATATTGTGCACTTCAGGAAATAACCTTGATGATAGATGCTAGGAGAGTGGAACCAGATAGAAGCTAGTAAACTAACTTCCTTCCTTCCTTTCTTCTTTCCTTCATTCCTTGTTCAGTGAGGACCTACTTTAAGCTAGGCAGAGTTGAGAAAAAATGTTGCATTGTAGCCAATAGATGACTAATTTAATATTCTAGAATTCCATTTAGCTTATGGATAGTTCAGAAGTTACGGATTTAGACAGGCACTCTGTCAAAACTTGAATTCGTGTTGGCATAAATGTTTCCTAGCAACGTGGACCCTCTTGATGCTATGACCATAAAGATTTTTTCCAGGTTAGTTTTATTCACCCCATTTAATGGGGCTTTTTTTGATAAATATGCTGTAGTTTCTTTTTCAGAAAAGTATTTTCAATGAACACAAATTTAATATATCAAGGTTGACAGTTTTTAGAATAAGAAGATGTTAAAGTGGAAGGAGGATATATTTTAAGTGTTCTGTATCAATTCTCCATAATGATGTACAAACCAATACTGAAAATATAAAATTCAGGCTTGTAAGACGATTTTGTTTGGACTCCAATCATCTTACATTTACCGGTCAGCTAAGTAAAGATATGAAGAGCACAAACTAAAGTAGTTGGATTTGTGGATAGATACGCCCAATTCTAAAAACCAATAGTGGTAGTAGCAGTCATAGCTAGCACCAGCAGCAGTAGCAACAGTTAGCTTAGACCTAGTGCTCTCTTTTATCAATATTATCCAAACACTACCTAACTTGTAATAGGTAATTAATAAATGCATGCTTCTGAATGGAACAGTGAATGGTAGCTAAGTCTTACTGATCTCTTCCTATGAACTAAGCATTCTTTTAACCAAATACGTGATCTCATTTAGTCTTCATAATAGTTGTGAAAAAGACACCACTCTGACACTCTTATTCAGATGAGCTAAGTTACACAGCACTCATTAACTTGCTAATGTCAGTAAGCGATGGAGCTGGAGTATAAATCCAGACAGTCCAGCACCAGCATTCAAGCTACTAACCATCACCCGAGGCTGCCTCTCAAGTTGTAGGACACACAGAGCCTTCACCAAACAACTAGCAGGCAAACAACCAAGGGACGCTAGTATTTTCCTAGAATTCTTTAAACAAAGCCGTGACTTGGAGTTTGGTAAGAGAAAATTTTACTGTAATTATAGAACTATATTAAGACTGTGGAAGGAAAGACGACCTTGCAGTTGCCTAAGTCCTCTGATTAAATGTGTGAGCCGATTAAACAAAAAGAATTTTTAAAGAAAATCAACAAGGAGAAGAACTGACCGTACATTCGTGTTTTTGATTGCTTTATTTTACGTGGATTATTGCTTAAGTAAATTGCATAACATGCAACAGTATTAAGGAGTTTATAATAGAATCCACTCTCTTACAGAACAACAAGTGGGCCTGGGCTCCCACCAAGTACCCTGCATAGATTGGACTACTTAATCCGTAAAAAGGGTACTAGAAAAACCCCATCAACCAACAAGGAAAACTAACAAAGGAACTTGCCATCTGACAGGAGCCTTATGGGGCTAAAAGGTCTCTGAAATAACTCAAAAACCTAGACTTGCACAATAATTCAATGGGACATCCAAATGTGTATTATGTATTAATATGTATATAATGGAGACACTGAGCTAAGAGATTAGAATTAAAGCAAACATAGGACTTTGGAACCTTTAGGGAGGAAACTGAAACCATAGAGGGACACGTTTAGAACTTAAACACACAACTTCCTGGAAATGATGGACACAACAGTGAAAATGACGAACCAGTGTAGGAAATGAACCACCAGGAGGCAGAGTCAGCCGACCCATAAAATGGAAGAATAGTCACTTCATTTATGCTCCTCATCTTGTATCTTGCCATCTTTCTCCATGAAGATCCCACTTATCTGCTAAGGGAATTACATGATTAGTGTACCACTGTTTTCTCTTATAGCAATGTTAAGTGTAGACATTTAATGCACTGAGTAAATCAAAAGCTATTACTATGTAGACCAAACAGTTTTACAGAGAAGGAAAAAAATATTCCTGTGTGACATATTTTAGAATATAATTTTATCCTTACAAATTGAACACCTACATTGAAATCTTTGAAAGGAAATTAATACTAAACACCGATTGTGGAATACCTCCAACGTGCAGGCACACCATCACATACATGATGTCTAATTCCCTTAAAAATATTATGAAAGAGTTACCCACTGCATTTTACAAATAAGGAACTGAGACTCAGAGATTTGAGGTCTATCTAACTTCATATCCCTTTATAACAATAAACTACTAAGTAGTTTTGAAATTTACGAGCTATTAATCATTTTACACTGATGCCATTTTGCAAAATGCCTTTAAGATTTTGTTATTTCTCAAGACTGTTTCAGATTTAGGTCTGAGATACTGGTAGATTTATGTTGTCAGAAAAAGTACACTAATACTTCAGTAATAAAAAATTCAGTTAAAAAAAAAAGAACTCAGTTTATTATATTTTTTCTATGCATCTTTTGTTAATTTTCTGCTATTAGATTGATTTTGAGAAAGATTCCTTTTGTTCACAATTTTTGATCTGTGCTTTGAAAATTATAAACCCAATTGTAATTATTTTAACAGGCTCGACTTAATTATTAGAATATTTTTCTTTTAATCTTGAAAAATACAAGAATCTTAGGATATTTTGATTCTCATCTCCCAACCTTCTCCACGCATCTACCAGATTATTATTCTCTCATTTCCGCTTGTTTTCCTGCCCCACCACACAGGCAGTGACTTATTCTTTTTTTAAGAAAACAATGATTTTACCAATTCCTTTCCTCATAATTGATTCTCTTTCCTTCTGAGTTCAATTTCCTTTTAAATGTAATAAATCATTCAGTAGCTTTTTCAGTAAAGTTCTCCTCGTTGTAGACCCTACAGACTTTTATGTAATAATACCCTCAGTTTAATAATTACACTTCTGGATAAATAATCCCTACCTTTTTTCCCGGAAGGTTGTTCTGATGGTAGCGAGTGGGGTGCGTTAGAGGGAGAGAAGGAATAAAATCCATGCGAGTGTAATTTAAAACTATCACAAAGTAATAATTGATAAACCACCTCATCACAAATAAGATGCAGTCTGTGTGATAAATTTTTTAAAAGATGCTGTTAAAACTTGGGATTGAGAAGCCAAGTTAAGAGAGGCATAAAAATCCTAAGTTTCTCTTTTGAGTTATTGGGGTGAAACATTTAGGAAGAATAGGAAGTTTGGAGGAAGATGATGATGAATTAGTTTTAGATTGCCATATAATATTTGTGCTGATATGATATCCAGCATGTAGTTGGAATTGTATAGCTGTGTCCAGAAAGATGCTGGAGTTGGAGATGAAAATTTGGTGGTTACTCTCAAAAATGTGTTAGTTAAAGTTAAGGATGTAACAATTAAGATTTGGAGTGTAGGGGAAGTGTAAGGAAGTCTTAGTGACAGCAGTTGATAGTATTGGAATCACCAACTACTGAACCACCTATTCCCCCAAGAACTCTACTGGCTGGCAGTTTCCTGGACAATCGCAGTATTCGTGGAGTTTCTTGTAAAATGTATAAATGGCACAGCTTTCTACATAAATATAAAAAGAGCAGTTATGTACAGTGTAACTCTACTACAGGGAAAACACTTCAGGTCTCACTGGTGAAAGGCAGACCCAAATGCACGAATGATTTATTTTCCATAAGATCATCTGCAAATCAGCTGGTTGGAACTTATGATGTCTTTTTTCTGTAGAAACAATATTATAAATCATGGTTTGTTTCACCAACTAATCTGTAACATCCTATTTAAACCATCGTGTAGCTCTACATTTGAAATTAAAATATTCAGTACAGAAAACATCTTTTTTGTTTAAACACCAAAAACATAATTAAGCACAATGGACAAAGTAATCTTCAATAGATACAACAATTTTTAAATGCATTAAATTGGACATAACCAAAGCAAATTGAAAACATGCCTTAATTGAGTAAAAGAGGTTTTTAGATTTACTTGAAGTAAAGGGAGAAAGTAAAGGGACTACATGGGCAATCTAAGTCGTCGAATGTTTATGGTATTACACATTTCTGTCTGTCTAATTTCACTTCGACCCCGATTTTTCCTTAGTATTGGTATTACTATATCGCTCACACCAATGATTAGGTTCATTTTATTTATTTAATTATTTGGATTATAATTGAAGGAAAGGTTTTTATTTGAAAGCACCAAACTTCTCTAATTGTCCAAGTCTCCTAACCTTTCATAGTTAAAATTCCTTTTTATTCCCCTTGGATGAATTTTCCTTATTTTGGTTTGTTATAATTTCCTCATTTCATTCTTCTTTTCCTGCAGTGGAAGATCCTCTTTGACTCTGTCTTCTTTTTTCTTTTACACATTTGTTTGTTTTACTTTCTGTCTCTGGCTAGACCACAGTCTTTAACCAGGAGGCATCTGAGCCCAAAGTCCCAGGTCTTCACGCTGATGTTACTGCCCCTTTATTTGGCCTGTATCTCTCCCTGAAAAACTCAGAGTCTAGCACTTTCCTAATTTTTCTACCCCAGAGGCATTAGCTACACCACAGGAGGTGTAAAATTTTTGGAGGTTCCAGTGGCTTGCTCTAAGGAACTGGTTATGGAGCACTATGGACTCTTACAAAAAATAACATCATGCCTTCTAAATCAAAGAATATTGCAATGGGAAGAACCAGGCCTCCGAGTCAGGTATGTTGGGCATGGCAGGACAGCTCACCAGGTCAGATGAGACAAAGGACTAAACTCGAAAGGCTGCCCAACAAAAGATGGACTTAGGTGGAAATGACAAGATTCTCAGGAACTACCCAGCTAGCCTGCCACCAGCTAACTGCACATGCTAATAAGTCACACCCATAAAAAGAATTTTTCTATTTGGGCATTGATCATACCTTCAGATTAGCATAGGATTTGCATTTATTTAAATAAAGATGTTTATATGAACTTTTCATAAAAATAGTTAATGATATTAGAATTCCCCCTTCTGAGTTGTTAGACAGAAATCAATAATTTAAAGATATAATCCCTCTAATTTTTGAGTATCTGTTGGTTAAGATGATTTGTATTTTCGTAAATAATGTATTATTACACTGTCTTCAGGCTAATAAAATTGGCATATTTAAACATAATAAATGACAGTCAACTTGCCATTTTTACATGTAGACTGAACAGGAGAGCAGGATAATTTTTTTAATAGGACGTACTCAAATTACCAGACTTCTTTAATGGTTGGTTTTTTTTTTTTTTATTTATGAATGCTCTCTCTTAAGAAGTCGGTCTGGATAATAGATGATTTCTACATGATAATTATTTTGAAAAGACCCTTGGATAGCTTTCATATTAAGTAGGGTCAATGTAGAAATTTTAAAAAGAGCACAACCATAACTAGATCATACTGCCAATAGAAAAGGGTATGCTTATGGTCTTTGTGAGTGATCTCTAGACAATAAATATTTTTTAAAAGTCTTCATAAATTGTCTCTTTCTATGCTCACAGCAGTTACAAGCATTAAGAATAGGGCTTGGTAAAGAGAGGCATTCAGATATTTAATTACTAAATGAAGTGGGCTTTTAAAGAAAAAAGTACAAACTAAGTGAAGAAATTTTTGTGATTTGTCACTGGCTGTAAACAAACTGTTTATAGGTTTACAAGAAAACATAGTTGCTTGTCAACTAACTTGCCTAACTTCCAGAGGAAACTGAAGTTCCTCATATAATCGACGTAGTTTGTGCCAGGTTTTTAGGATCTGGAAGTTCTACTGAATCTTTTGTTTGAATCAGGTCAGATGAACAAGACAAAGCAAGAGACTAGTTGTGCCAATTAAACTGAATGCAAGTTACAAGGAAGCCATCTGTCCCCCAAATTATCTGAGAGCAGTAACTGAACTGAGAACATCTGAAGAATAAGCTGAAAGTGAATCTCAAGCTGGTATTGCTGAAGACTTTGGGTTAAGACTAGAGCAGTGGTGTTCAGGGTCGAAGGATACTTTGTGTGTCCCTCCCAAAAAAATGACCATGGAAGATATTAGTAAATTTCTTAATGATGTTCAATACTTTAAAAATGTATTTTTTCTAAAGGTTATCTGACAATTGGGCTTATTTCAAACTAATATGACTTTAAATAGTATTAATAAAACCCTTAACCTCTTTATAAAGAAAATATGACTGTTCTAGACAAGACTGGATTATTCTGGAAAGCATTTGTAATGATTTTGTCCCTTGGGTCTCATATATCTCCAGTTTCCAATCCCATTGCAACCTCTCTAGTTTCCTGAATCCTTTGTCCTAGTTGCCCATTGCTGAGTAACAAATTGCCCCAATATTGAACAGCTTAAAATAATAATAATTTATTTTCTCACACAGTATCTGTGGGTCAGGAATTCAAGAGAGGCTTAACAGGGTGGTCCTGCCTTAGGATTTTTCTCAAGGTTGCAGTCAAGATGCCAGCCAAGACCTGGGTATTTGAAGGCTTGACCACGGTTGGAGGACCTGCTTCCAGATGACTCACTCCTATGTCTGGCTAGTTGGTTGGTGCCTGTTGGCAGATGCTCTTGGTTATTCATCATATGGATCTCTCCAAAAGGCTTCTTGAGTGTTCTCAAGCCATGAAAACTGGCTCTTCCTAGTGAGTTATCCAGTACAGCATGGTAGAAGCCACAGTGTCCTTTATGACCTGGCCTCAGAAGCCACACCCCACCATGTCCACAATATGCTATTGGTTATAAAATCCAGCACCATTCAATGTGCATTCATCTTAGGATGAATGTAAATCTTCATAAATATGTGTTGCTAAATTATCATTACATGTTATCTTTGCCTAGGAGATACCTACATTCAGCTCACTGCCTAGGTAGATAATAGCTAGATGGATAAAATATGCACCCTCATGACTCCCACGCATACATGTTGCTTTCAAACATAAATGCCATGATTTAGAAGATTCTAAACTAATAATAAAAGATAAAAAATTTTGTTTTTCAAACTAATCTTTTATTTTTTAGGTGTTTTATATTTTCCTTGGTATTTCAGCATAAGCTTTTTAGAGGTTGGGGTTAAGGTTTTGTTCATCTTTGAATAAACTCCAACACCCACTGTGATGTCTGACCTATATTATCATTGGAATAAATATTTATTTCTAGTGCCTTCCATAGTGTTTAAATTGTTTACTGTGACAGAGAATAATTCCAGAGCTACACTGTTATGGTCATATGACTTTCCCTAGATACATTTCAGATTACTAAAATGATGGTAAAATTAAGACTTGTTATATACTATACATTAAACATGATCCAAAGCTTCTTTTCTGAGTTACATAAGCGATATCTCCTTATCCACCATAATGTTAAAAAAAAAAAACTATGTATTTTTGAATTCCAAAAGTCAATAAATCTTGATTTTCTATCCATTTAACCCTAAGCCTTTCATAATTTTCTCTCTTTTTATAGCCAATATCTTCATTTAGGTCTTTATCACATAGCAGCCTTGGGATTGGTCTTTCTACATTCTATCTTCACATCTCTCTTAATATATAGGGCAGTGTTGTGTTAATATACCTACTTTGCCTCCTTGAAAAGCTATTTTATCTGTACTGCCACTAAAAGTAGCATTCTGAAACCCGTACATTTCATTATTGAAGATCATTTGGTGGTGCCCTGTATCCACAGAGGATGAATTCAAACCGTTTGAATATTCACAGCCTTCCCCAGCCCACTGCCTTTATTTCCACATCTCCGCCCACTGCTACCTGTCTCCCACATGATCTATTACCTGCTCACTTACTTTCTCCTTAACAATGCATCTTCTTTACACTTTCATGGTTTTACACCTGGTCCTCTTAGAATGATTTTCCTTCTTTCTGTTGGAAAAATCCTTTTACTCTTCAAAACCAATTCAGTATTACCACTTCTAAGAAATATTCCATCCCCAAACAACAGCCTTTGCAATGTTTTCATACTTTCATTTTAGTAGTTTATGGTATTGTATTTTATAGCTAATCTTTTCCAATAGACTCTGAACTCCTGAAGCCAGTCAACTTTCCTTATTTATAAAGCTTAGAGCCAGGCACGATAGATGTTTATTGGATGGATCAATGAGCTAAATGCCATCTTGCTAGTAGGAAAGGAAAAAAATAAAAAGAAGGCTGGGCGCGGTGGCTCACGCCTGTAATCCTAGCTCTCTGGGAGGCCGAGGCGGGCGGATTGTTTGAGCTCAGGAGTTCGAAACCAGCCTGAGCAAGAGCGAGACCCCGTCTCTACTAAAAATAGAAACAAATTAATCAGACAAC